>JXCR01143617.1:171018-193323 GCA_002079205.1 Phalaenopsis hybrid cultivar
AAAGCATATTTCTGGGATGAGCTTTATTTATATAAACAATGTAAGGATCTGATCATGAGAAGATGTGTACCTTATGAAGAAACCGAGCTAATCATTCAAAAATGTCATGATTCTGAATTTGGAGGACATTTCGGGATTGATAAAACTGCTTATAAAATTTTACAAGCTAGATTTTATTGGTCTACTATTTTTAGAGATGTTTATAAATATATAAAAACTTGTGATCAATTCCAACGAGTAGGCAATATATCTAGACGAAATGAAATGCCTCTAAATTTCATGTTAGAAGTTGAGATCTTTGATGTTTGGGGATTAGATTTTATGTGACAATTTATTCCTTCATTTGGAAACTTATATATATTAATTGAAGTGGACTACGTCTCTAAGTGGATTGAAGCACAAGCCTTACCTCGTTGTGACGCTAAAAGTGTTTCAAGGTTTTTAAGGAAAAATATTTTCACTAGATATGGAATGCCTAGAATGATTATCACTAACGGAGGATCCCATTTTAGGAATAANTCAATAGCACATGATATAGTGAAACTGCTAGGATCTTTTAATTTTTCAGGAAGCTTTTTCTGAATAATTGTACTACACTCTTCACTAAGTGCAACAGTTTCGTTATCCGTGAACTTCCTTTTCTTCTTCAGAATATCTTTCATAAATTTCACATAATTGGGCATTTGCTCTAAAGCTTCTATGAAGGGAATCAAAATATCTTTCATAAATTTCACATAATTAGGCATTTGCTCTAAAGCTTCTACGAAGGGAATATCAGTATATCTTTCATAAATTTCACATAATTGGGCATTTGCTCTAAAGCTTCTACGAAGGGAATATTTACTGTTAACTTCTTAAGAATTTTTAAAAATTTGGAAAATTGTTTATTCTGTTTATGTTGCTTCATCGTTAATTTCTTAAGAATTTCTATAAACTTGGAAAATTGTTTAACCTTTTTGTGTTGCTTCAATCTTTTAGGAAACGGTGGTGGAGGTTTCTCCTGTTAACTTCTTATGAATTCCTAAAAATTTGGAAAATATTTTATTTTGTTTATGTTGCTTCAATCTTTGAGGAAACGGTGGTGGAGGTTTCTCTATAGTAATTTTCATTAGTGTTAATGGATACTCTAAATCTGGGTATTCATGATCATTTTCTTTTTTAGTATCCACTTTCTCTTTTTCAGTTTCCGTTTCTTTTTCTACTCTTTTCTCCAATTCTTTTCCATTTTGTAATTGTATCACTTTTATTTTTTCTTTTCCTTGATCTTTAGGATTTGGTTCCATAATACTAGGAAAAGTTCTTAATGTTCGGTTACTAAACAAAGTAGCGATATGCCCTAATTGATTTTCAATATTCTTAATAGAAATTCCTTGATTTTTTAATTGATTTCCTTGAATTTGTAATTGATTTCCTTGATTCTACAATTATTGACCCATGTTTAATATCAGCTCTTCCATAGACAACTTCTTCTCCTTAATTTGAGTGTTACACAATTGTGGACCCATGTTTAATATCAGCTCTTCCATAGACAACTTCTTCTCCTTAATTTGAGTGTTACTGTCTGGAGGATAAGAAGGTCTATAGTTAACATTTCCTTGGTTGGATGATTTTCCTAATGGGTTCACTGTGGAGGATAAAAAGGTCTATAGTTAACATTTCCTTGGTTGGATGAATTTCCTAAAGTGTTCACTGGGTTGTTTGCCCATTATTGATTTATAGAAGAATTGTTATTCCAATTAAAATTTGGATGATCCTTCCAACCTGGGTTATAATAGTTCGAATAAGGGTTGTTGGGTCTATTAATAGCATTTAAATGTGAAGGTTGAACATCCACAAATTGCCCAGATGAATTCTCTTCCATCATAGGACGTGTTGGAGAAGGTTGAACATCCACAAATTACCCACATGAATTCTCTTCCATCATAGGAGGTGTTGGAGAATAATTCATCCCATAGTGATCTAATTTCTTTGATATTGCAGCAATCTGCAAAGCTAACATAGATATTGCAGCAGAATCATGGATACTAGCTAACAGTAATTTGTGAAGCTAACATAGATATTGCATCAGAATCATGGATACTAGCTACTCTTTTAGTAGCAATCTGTGAAGCTAACGTAGATATTGCATCAGAATCATGGATACTAGCTACTCTTTTAGACAATCTACAAAGCTAACATAGATATTGCATCAGAATCATGGATACTAGCTATTCTTTTAAGATTTACCCTTTTAGAGGGCCATTGAAAATTGTTGGTAGCCATCTCTTCTATTAACGAATAAGCCTCATCAAAAGGTTTTGACATTAACGAACCACCAGCCGCAACATCTATAATCGATCTAAGTGATCCCGCTAATCCATTATAAAAAGTTTTAATTATCAACCAATCTAGTAACGAATGTTGAGAACATTTCCTAAGAAGATATTTAAATCTCTCCCAAGCTTCATATATTGACTCTCCCTCAATCTGGCAGAACTATGTCATGTCATTTCTAAGTTTAGCAGTTTTGGATGGAGGGAAACATTTGGATAGAAATTTCTGTGAAAGTTCTCCCCAAGTTCTAATAGATCCTGGTGCTAACAAATTTAACCACATCTTAGCCTTATCCCTCAGTGAAAAAGGAAAATGTCTAAGTCTAACAACATCGTTTGAGACTGTCATATTTAAAAGTAGCACACAGTTCTAAAAAACTAACGAGGTGTGAGTTAGGATCTTCATTTAGTGTACCTCCGAATTGATTGTTTTGTACCATTTGGATAATAATAGGTTTAAGCTCAAATGAATTAGCAGCTACAAAATTTAGAATAGATAAGTGAATTTCATGATAATAGCAAGTTTAAGCTCAAATGAATTAGCAGCTACATCAGGATTTTGGATAGATAAGTGAATTTCATCTGCTGCAAGATTTGCATAATCTCTTAGGGGTCTAGGTTGGTGTTCATTCTTTATTCCTGGATTGTTCAGGCACAAATGAATTAGCAGCTACATCAGGATTTTGGATAGATAAGTGAATTTCATCTGCTGTAGGATAAATGAATTAGCAGCTACATCAGGATTTTGGATAGATAAGTGAATTTCATCTGCTGTAGAATTAGGTTTAAGCTCAAATGAATTAGTAGCTACATCAGGATTTTGGATAGATAAGTGAATCTCATCTGCTGTAGGATTTGCATAATCTCGGTCTAGGTTGGTGTTCATTATCTATTCCTTGATGTACCGTAGGATTTGCATAGTCTCTTAAGGGTCTTGGTTGGTGTTCATTTTCTATTCCTTAATTGTTCATAATGTTTTCCATTGTATCACAATTTCTAGTTCAAGCTCAAATGAATTAGCAGCTACATCAGGATTTTGGATAGATAAGTGAATTTCATCTGCTGCAAGATTTGCATAATCTCTTAGGGGTCTAGGTTGGTGTTCATTCTTTATTCCTGGATTGTTCAGGCACAAATGAATTAGCAGCTACATCAGGATTTTGGATAGATAAGTGAATTTCATCTGCTGTAGGATAAATGAATTAGCAGCTACATCAGGATTTTGGATAGATAAGTGAATTTCATCTGCTGTAGAATTAGGTTTAAGCTCAAATGAATTAGTAGCTACATCAGGATTTTGGATAGATAAGTGAATCTCATCTGCTGTAGGATTTGCATAATCTCGTAGGGGTCTAGGTTGTTGTTCATTCTCTATTCCTTAATTTTTCATGTTGTTTTCCATTGTATCAGAATTTTTAGTTTCTCTTCTCAATCTTCTAATCTTTCTAACAGTGTGTTCTAATTCCGAATCGTAGGGTATAAGATTTTCAGGTCCAAATTTACGCATACAATTTGAAATCAGTACACAGTAAAATAGTTAACTAAATATGAAAATAANAGGGATTTTAGTCTGTCACTCTAAAATCTCCAATTCTATGCCCGATAATTTTATTTCCCTATTTATTTGCACTCAACTTCCAAGGGCTTTGACCTCCCTGAATCTTGGATGTAATCTTGACTTTAGTTGTAAAACTCAACATATTTTAATAAATCAATTGACCAGATTGAAAGTAAATTAAAATCAAAGTGAAAAAACCATCACAATTTCTTAAACATTTTCATGGCTTCACCTATTCAAATCAACATTTCACAAATCTCAAGACAAGGAGAAAGACATAAAAAACTACTCAGCTCTCATGGAAAAAACATAACAAAACTCGAAATTCATATATAAAATCAAAGCAATACAAACTATAACAATAAATAAACTTATCTCTAATTTCTCCCCAAGAAAACTCCTGAAGTTCTTCCTCTAAATCTCTTCCTTTCTTTACAGCACACAGAATCCCTCTTCGAAGCAGCAAGGAGGAAGAAATCTCTCACTTTTCCTCCACTCTTACAATCTCTCAAAGAATCCCTCACTATTTAAACTCTCTAGCAAACTCTCTACACACTAATGGAACCTTTCTAATCTCTAAGTCCTCTAGAATCCTCCAATTTTCGGCCAAAATAATCTTTTAAAGTTGTGGATGAGCTTTCCCAAGACTTTCCTAAGCATCCCTTCAAAATTTGTCCTCATCGTAAGCCTGGCGGACCTTCTTAATGAATTAATTCTGGAGTCTTGGGAAAATCTCGCCGTCAGCGGGGTCGATGGCGTCGTCTGCGCCCTAGTTCAATTCCTCACATTTTGGTCCTTTATGCTCCAAATTGGCTCCTTTTCGTATCTTTTTGCTCCAATGACCCTATTTCATCATTCCTGCAACAAAACATAAAAAAATATCTTTATTTAAAGTGCAATATCATGAAAAAAGTACAAAATATGTATGAAAATCTCAACATATTTTCCTTTGGTCTGTGCCCAACACCTCTTAGTAAAATGTAACTTCTAGGTGGGCAATTGATTCAAGGCTAAAGGTGAGATGATGATAAGATACCTGACAAATGCAAAACAAAAATTGAGAAATTTGAAAGTTTAATGATCGACCACATCCCAAAAGGTGACAATCAAGTATACTTTTTTTTAATTCAAGAATAACCACCTGGGTGGGCGAACTCCTTGCAAACAGTTGTGATATACTTTTGAAAAATTTGATATTATGGAGGTAGGAGCCGAGGGGACAAATAGTTGGTTTGATCCATACATCCATTTCTTTAAGATCGGAGATGTTCGTAAGGACATTGACAAACCTTATACATTTCAAACTCATGGCTACCCAGTACTTTATGATGGATGATAAGATATTTTAGAGGTCAACTACCTCCATGTACCATAAGTGCACATGCAAAAAAGGAAATAAAAAAGATCCTCAATAAATACATTCAGGCAAGTGTGGAAGTTATTTCAAAAGAAAAACAATGGCTCACATGATACACTGATAGAGGTACTTTTGGCCGATCCTTACAAAATATGCAAAATAAATTTCAAGATGATGCAAATAATACAAAAAATTCACACTAATGCAACACCAACCTTCTCACTAGTTGCAACACATAATCGACCCTTGATTATTGTCATTCCAGGGACTTGGCATCTTAGTACCCCTTTCTCAGTGAAAAGGGCAGTAGAACTATATACTCATAGCAGTTGATTAGTTCTCCAAGTAGATTGAGGATAAAATACTTGTTCAAATAACCACTGATGTCCTATGCAACTTTATTCAAATGAATATCATTTGTAGGTATGGTGTGCCCCTTGTCCTCATTAGTGCCAATGAGATTCAATTTTTTTGAACTAGGAGTCAAGCCTTTTTTGTCAAAACTAAGGGATTAAGATCAAGTTTCCCTCCATCCACCATCCATGAATGAATATACAAGTTGGAGGACCGCCTGATACTACAACAAGCACGTACAAAAAAGAACCTGCTACTAAGGGAATCCTGTGTTAAAGAAGGCTAATCTAATCACATGGGGACAAGTCATAGGAAAGCTGCACTAGATGTGGACCAGACCATTAATCATTAGCAAGTGCCATGTTAGGAACCTACAGGCTACAAACATACACCACAAAAGAAGTGCCCCATACATTGAGCCATGATTACTTAAATTTCTTTTATTCTTGAGAACATTGTGTAATGTGACCTCTGTATTTTTTTATTTACATCTTTAGGACATTGTGAATGTATTATTATTTTCTTAAAAAATACTCTTAAGTGTTTCACATTTCTTTTTTAGATGTTTCATTTTCCTTTCAGAAATCAAGACATTTCTTCAGTTAAGTTATAATCTTTGACAGTTATAAAATTTCTTTATGAAAGAACTAAAAAGACGACATTGATATGTTATTTAGCATGCTTAGTTGCCTTCACATTTGACACCTGTTTTTGAATGAAATTGCAATTTAAAGAAAGATAATTTCATTTTTTTCCTGCAGGTATAACATGTATGAAACATGGATCAAATTGGAGCGTAACTGAAGCGAAATAGAGACAATTAGAGCAATAAGGCTGCCAGCTGCCTGGCGTTGCTTAGGCGCCACTTTTGGGCTCTTAGGTACCACTTCTGGGCGCATAGGCTCCATTGCTCTCCAAAAAAATAGAGAAGACAATGCCTAGGCACCAGAGACTGGCGCCTATGCATCAAAACTACCCGGGGCAATTTCAGAATGAACCAGAGAGTTATTTGACAAATCTAGATGGTTGGAAAGGTACTTTTTGGAATCTTTAAGTTCGGGAATCCTCCAAGGATGCCAAGAAGTCGTAGATAGAAGTAGGGATTGTAGATTTTTGCCTTTTCTAGAGAGATTGGAGAGGGAATTTGAGTGCAATTCTATAAGAAATTTGCATTTGGATTGCATGGAATAGTAGAAGGCTTTGTTGGTAGGATTTACATTTCTTTTCAGAGGGAAAGAGCTAAGTATTGTGTTATTCGTTTACTTTTCTCTGTTGTAAACACATATTTGGTGGATTTGCTTTGATGTAATGAATTTTTCTGTTATGTTAAACATGATTTGTGAGTAGAATACCTTTTCCCTTCTCTTGCAATGAATAAGTTGAATTTCTAGGATGTTAGAATGCTTATATAATTGATATTTAAATGTTAAGGTAATGTTTTTTTCTTCATGCTTAATTTACTTATAAATCTGATCAATTGATAAGTTAAAATTTGTTATGAATCCGTAATGACTGGAGAGAGCTATGACTTTAACAACTAGGTGAAACCACATTGCACTAGTGGGTGAAGAAAAAGTAGTCCATAGGGGCAGAGCAAATAGATAAGGAAATATGCTCTGATGGGTGTAAATTAGGGACTCTAGGGTGACAGGCTAGAATCCTAACCAATTTGATCTAGTATTTAATGAATTAAAACTAGGTTAGCTAAATTGAAGGTATAAATTGGAGACTCTAGGGTGATAGGTGATCCCGGCTGTTTATATGCAACAGTATAACAATGTATGTAATTATATTTTCACTTATATTTTCTTACTTTACAACAATACCAAAAACTTGATCCTGAAGAAAATAAAAATTTAACTCTTTAATTTATAGATATATTGGGTTATTACACAAATATATGTATCGTTATCAAGTAATATAAGACTTTTTGATTAAGCCCCAAATATCAATCCTATGGGGAAATTGACAATATGCACTTTCAAACAACAAACTTCTATTTTAAAAAGACAGATACTTAAATTATAAATAATTTGACAGTAATTAAAATTCAAATTTTGAGATTTTTGATATTTTGAGAAAACAGTAACAACTTCTAAATAACTTGAGTTTATGTAAAAGAAAAGCATAGATTATGAAAATATTTTTCTCCTTTTCATGAATAAGTAATGAGTATAGGAATTCTGTTGTTTAAATATGCAAATTGTGTTGTGTCAAATAAGAGCAATAATATTTTTTACCCTTATTAGAGATACTATAAAGAACATTTGTTAATTTAAAGTTTGAATAGTTCTGAAGACCGGCTAGGTAGGAAAGATAACAGCTCTCACTCTAGCGTTCCCTCGATTCTCTCCACTTGGGGCTGACATCTTGTATCAGAACCTAAAATAATAAATCAAGTTGAGGGCTTTAACCCGTCACTCTAAAGTCCTCTAACTCTACACCATTCAAAGATTATTTCCCTATTTATTTGCACTAAATCATATAAATTACATTCTCATTCATACAACCTCATGTGATTCTTTCTAATTGTTGACTGAGACAATACCATCCCGATTCTTACATCTTCTCACAACAAATTTTAACATCTAGATGTGCAAGATGAAGAAGTAAATGAAGTGCATGAAATTAAATATTCACAACTTCTTCCAACATTAAAGATTATTACTCTCCACAACTTTCTTCCAACACATGAATTACTTATCATTTTAAGGAGAAAAATAAAGAAAACTACTCAAAATTCTTGGAGAAAATAAAACCACACTTTAGTTTAAAAGTAGAAATCACTGTCAAACCAACAAAAAATCTCGATTAAAACTAAAAGTAGTTTAAAAACAAAGATAAATCTTATCTCAAATCCTCCACCAAACTCTTGAAGTTCCTTTGAATTTCTTCTCTTTTACAACACTCTATATCCTCAAAATAAAACTAAAAACACAAAGGAAAAAGTAAAATTTGTGATGCTTGAATCTCTCCACAAGATTCTTCACAATCTTCTCAAGACTTAGCACTCTCTCCCTCTTCGAGCACCCATCTCAAATGTCTCAACTTTCTTCTTTTATAAATTACCCAGGAAGTGCATTGGAAATTCTTTAAAATGTGTTCAAATTTGATCTATTCTCCAAGGGATGCCTCCTATCACAAGTCTTTTAATAATATTTTCGTTCCTAGTGGTCATAACCACTCTCTTTAGCAAATAGGTGCCTCAAATGTCTCTTTAAAATTCAGCCAAATGAAGAAAACCGCCAAATAACTGCCTCTGACGCTTAAGTGCGAGGCCTCTGGCGCTTATGCACGACCTTCTCAGTTTCACCGACACTTAAGCGCCAAAAGACTTTTGCACAAATTTCACATTTTTGCTCCAAATTTGTTTCTTTTTCACTAGTTTAAACATTTTTCAACTTTTTACTTGTACCTGAAAGAAAACACACAAACACCATCCATTAAAGCGCAATATCTCAAAAATAGGTATAAAAATGTGTATAAAAATATTATATATTTTATGTGTATCAAAATCCCCAAAACTTAAAATATTACTTGTCCTCAAGTGACACTTCAATCTTTAAAAACTAAATAAGTATGATATGTATATGTGTTTCTTTAGGAGTTACTAAATTTAGATTTAGAAATTTAGTAGTCAAATTTAGAAAAAAATACTCAGTAAATGAGACCAACTTAAAGTTTAGAAAATTTTAATGTTAAGAAATGTGAAAATATGAGTTCCAATCTAATTCAGAAAAATTGTAGATTCTCCAAATTTAGAATTTAGTCCTTTTATTATCTCCACTTAAAAATTTTTATTAAGAATAATTTTACTTACTATATTATATACTTAAGCTTAAAAGTTTATCAAGTCTTATACTTTAAAAAGATCAAATGTGGAATCAATTTTTGATTAGACACTAATCCTCAAGCTTCTCCTCCCTTACTTTTCTCTCTTTTCTCTTTTCCTTTTCTTTTTTTTTCTTTTTCTTTTCTTTTTCAAAAAAGGATTACTATATTTGGATAGTTCTTTAATAGTTTTGAATTCCACTTCTCCTTTCCTAAAACAAAGTCTTGATATAAATCTTTTACTTATAAACATAATAATAGTTTTGAAAATTATTTTAATAAAAGAAATTTAAGTATTAAAAATAAAAGTCTAAATTTTTAAAATTTTTCAAAAATACAATTTTTTTTACCAAAGATGATTACACTATATTTAACATTTTCTACACTAAAAATTTTTAACTGAAAGTTTTTCTTCATTACTCAGAATTTTAACTAAATTCTCTTACTCATTTCTATAATCAAATTTTACTTCCCTAATATAACTTCATATACGTGATCATTTTTTTCAAACTAAATTCATTTGTACATATTTGGGAACAAATAAAATTCAAGTTTTGAAAATATTTTTCATTCCCCCCAAACTTAAATTTTTTTTAACAAGATTAAACAGTTTAGCAGCATATATAAATAAGCAAGAATGAAAATGGAAATAACATGCTTACAATAATTTTTATATCCTAATTATACAAGTATAAAACTAAAAACGGGAGTAAAATAATTTTTTTGATCAATTGTCTATCATTTTCATTTTAATTAACATGTAGAGATTCAATAGACTTCTAAGCAGTAGGTACAACATAAAGACAGACCAACACACTAACTTTGATTTCCAATCTCAACATTGAAACAAACACACTAATATTATAAAAGAAAAATATAGAGTAGCAGTTTTCTGAAATTAAAGTTTAAAACTAAAGTTAGCAAGATTTTCAACTTTTCAAAAGTCATAGAAATAAGTTCAGTTCTAACTAACTAACACAGTAATCAACACACAACAACAATTACTACTCTAGAATTTTAAAACTACTAACAAAACACAACATCACAATACAATTTAAACAAAATAAAAGTCTCACACATCATAAAGTCCAAACCAATACACAAACATACATGTCTCAAGTCCAAAACATAAAAATAAACAACACATCACAAGTCTCAAGTCCAAAGCACATAGTCTAACACATATTACAAATATAAAATAAATCAATCCTCCTCCTCATCATCTTCAGAATCTCCGCTATTTCAGACATTTGTAGACTCATAACCAAGGTATCTAGGATATGGAGGAAATTACACTCCTTGGTACCCCTAATGAGGCGTACCAAAGATGAGTGAAATTTCTCTTCATAATTACTTTTTCTTCTATTATACCCATCAATATGACCTGCAAAGCTTTCTAAATTTTGTACCTTATATGCGGTTTATATGATATTATCCATCATCCTCTGTAATAATTGATCTTGAGTTTCCCTGAACTCACCTCTAGAAGTAGATGGTCTTAAGGTAGATGGTCTAAATGTAGAAGGAGCAGACGTTGCCATTCCATAGCTCCTTAAAAATCCTCCTCTCTAGCAAAAAAATAGAATGCTCAGAATATGACTTCACATTTACACTTGTAATTGGCTTCAAAGGCAACAATACTTCCACACAGCTATCATATCTCACTCTAACCTGCTCACACAAAGAAAAGATCAAGGAAGCGAATCTCAGAACTGCAGTAGAAGTAGTAGTGACAGAACTGATGATAGTCTGACATATTAAAGCTCAAATATTGATGAGCTTGCCTTCCTGAATATAATAATTTAACGTTGCCCTCTCTCTGGTAACTTCACTGAGATGATTTGTTGGTAATAGACAGGCTTAAATAAAATAGTGTCATGGCTTGGATGGTGCACTCAACTTTGAGGTGGAAAAATTGACTCTTCTTTCATTTGTAATTTTCCAGAGCCCTCTTTCAACAGTTAAATAATAAATGATCTCGTCTAATTCCATCTCAGTTGGACTATAATTCACATAAAAACACAAAATATCAGGTGGTAAATGGTAAAACATATTGATTACCTCCACTGAAAAAGGTAACAATTTTCCTCGAACCATAACTCGATCTTCTTCGGCCTCAGGGAGGTGCATAGAGCTCATTGACTACAGAAATAACTGCTACAATAGAAAAAAAAATAGAATCGTTCCCATTGTCAGCGAATGATCATATCTTCTACGGATCCACCAGGACTTTTGAAACATCACTCCTGGATAAGTTTCTGTGATTACAAGCATCACTATACCTATCTTGAGCTTTAGAACTCATAAATTTGCTCGATTTAAAGTGGCTTTTTTTCCTTTGCTCCTCTTCATTCTTGGTTTCACTCTACAAATATCATAAAAATTCAACAATAACTTCAAAAATCAAGTCTAATCCACTAAACTTAACTTCTATAAGCATAAACTACACTTCCTATGCATTTCAATGGATTTTCCCTCATTTTTCACCATGAATAGTGATTTTCGGATATTTCCAAATGTACTCAAAATACATGGTGAAATTCTAAAATTTTTACATATAAGTGAAGCTCTTACCTCAAGTAATCCAAATCTAGCAATATTTTCTCAATTCCACCAAGAAATCTCCCAAAATAGCTTGCCCTAGCCTCCAAAATCACGAACTCGAGAGGTTGAAGGTGACGGTGAGGGTAAAAATGGCAATTTTTGGGGTTATTTTTCACTTTTAACTGTTTGCGAACCTGTTTTCGTGAACCAGCGCGTAACCACGGGTAAGTGGCGCTTAGGCGTACTCCTCTCGGGTTACATCGCACTTAAGCGCGAGAATGTGGCGCTTAGGCGCCAATGCACTATTTTTGATAATTTTGAACTTAAGTAAAATGCACTATTAGCCTAAGTAAACCACCCCTAAATGGTCTCATAACACTTAAATAACTATTTTCCTCTCTTAGAACTCTTCTCTCTCTCAAAATTCTTCAATATAACTCAATTCAATTCAAGAAAAAAATTAACACTAATTTTCACAAAAAAAAACATATACATTCATTCAAAAACTAGTACAAGTACATATAACACTTAATTCTCACTTCAAATAGTCTTGGATGAGAAAATTCTCTAAATACAAACACTTAACAACCATAAACAATTAACACATAAAAGTCATAAACACTAAAAACAAACACTAACATGTAAACACAACGACTTCTATCAAACAAACTCTAACACAAAACTTAATTCCATTCTTCAGTTGTTGGGACAAACTCCGGTCTTTCATTAGTCTCTCCTTGGGCAATCGAAATATAAAGTTGATAAAATAAACGGTGGTGACGAGCTTTGATACTATATTCTTCAATCCATTTCTGTTCAAGATACATCTCCTTATCTACATCCTATATAACTAGTATGGCTGAATTGCATTTTCAATTGCCTTTCAATATGCTTTAGATGGGCATGAATCTCAATTACCTTTGTTTTTAGTAAAGCCATGATAGTCTCAATTTTATTGATCTTTTTCGATATTCCTTCAATACTAACGAGTAAGAAACCGTTATACATCTCTTGTGCAGTTTGACTAGTGAATTTCTTCCTCATGGTCTCTTCCTTCTTCTTCAAATTCATCTCCCATGAAGACATCTTATCAAAATCTCTCTCTTGTAGACTTTAGAGCTGAAAATGATCTTGGGTGAAATTTCTTCACAAAACCCTTCTATTCATAGGCCTAAATCTCTCTAGTAACTTCTAGACACGTCTTAAAACTGCCTTGGCACGTTTTAGTCAACCAATTGACAATTAAATCTTCTAGAATCTGAATTTTGCACATGGTTTTTAACTCCCGCGCTTAAGCGCCAGTGCTCAATTTTGCACCAGTCAACTTAACATCCAAATTTTCATATTAGCATGTCTAGATCACTAAATAAAGCATTAAAATCATTACCAACACAAAATTGTCTAAAAAATACTACCCCAAATTTTCTTAATCACACACAAACAACATTCAAACTAAAACACACTGACAACTATGGGTTGCCTCCCACAAAGTGCTTGGTTTTACGTTGTCAGCCTGACGTAATAAGTGCTTATTCTGGTTGACCCAACATCATTCAATCGTTAAATTTATGCTGATCCCATATAAAATAAGGTTTCAGTCTATGACCAGTCAGTTTAAACACTTTATCAGTTTTAGGATCTTTAATATCCACAGCTCCATAAGGATAAACTTTCATCACAACAAATGGGCCCATCCACCTGGACTTAAGTTTGCCTGGAAATAATATTAACCTTGCATTGTATAGAAAAATTTGTTGCCCTGATTGAAAATTTTTAGTAAGAATGCTTTGATCATGCCACATCTTCATCTTTTCTTTATAAATCGTAACACTCTTGTAAGACTCATTCCTTATCTCTTCATGCTCATTTAATTGCAATAATCTTTTCTTACCAGCATCTTTCAATTATAATTGAACACTTTAATTGTCCAATATGCTTTATGCTCAAGTTCAACTAGTAAGTGACAAGCTTTCCCAAATATTAGCCTATATGGAGACATTCCTATAAGAGTTCTGTATGCAGTCCTATAAGCCCACAAAACATAGTCAAGTTTGACTGAACAATCCATTTTTGTTGGATTTACAGATTTTCCCATAATTACTTTAATTTCTCGATTGGATAATTCAGCCAAACCACTTGTATGAGAATAATAAATAGTAGCAATTTTATGATTTATATGATATTTCTTTAATAATTTCTCTATTATGACATTTCTGAAATGACTTCCCCTATCAGTTATGATAAATCTCGGCATCCCAAATCTACAAAATATGTTCATTTTCAAAAATTTTGCAACTCTTTGAGCATCACATCGAGTTAAAGCAACAACTTCTATCTATTTGGATACATAGTCCACTACTAACAATATATATAAATTTTCGAAAGATGGTATAAATAGTCCCATGAAATCTAATCCCCAAACATCAAATATTTCAAGTTCTAGCATATAATTGAGGGGCATTTCATTTCTTCTAGAAATATTGCCTACTCATTGACATCTATTATAAGTTTTAATATAAGCATTAATATCGTTAAAGATAGTTGACCAATAAAATCCAGATTGTAAAATTTTTTATGTTGTTTTATCAACACCAAAATGTCCCCCAAAATTAGAATTTTGACATTTTTGGATAATTTCATAAGACTCTTCTAAAGGTACACATCTTTGAATAATCAGATCATTTCCTTGTTTATATAAAATGAGTCATAAAAAAAAGTAAGTTTCAGAAATGAATTTCCTTTTCTGTTGGTATGTCATTTCATAGGGTATAATATCACTAACAAGAAAGTTTATAATGTCGACATACCACAGAACACGCCACTCGTTAATATTGAACAGTTTTTCATCTAAAAAATGTTCATTAATTTCTTTTTCAAAATAGAGTGGTTTTTCTAACTCAAGCCTGGACAAATGACCAGCAATTTGATATTCAGTTCCCTTCTGTTCTACTATTATAAAATTAAATTCTTGCAAAAGAAGAATCCATCTTATAAGTCTTGGTTTAACATCCTTATTTTTCATTAAGTATTTAATAGTAGAATGATCTGTATGCACTACGCAATGAGCTTCAATTAAATATGATCTAAATTTATCAAAGACATATAATATTGCTAATAACTATTTTTAGTTATTGTATAATTAATTTGAGTTTCATTAAGAGTTTTACTAGCATAGTAAATTACTTTGAAAGTTTTATCCTATCTTTGTCCTAAAACAACTCCAATAGCATATTCACTAGCATCACACATCAGTCCAAAATGTTTTCCCCAATCCAGTGAAACTATAATTGGTGCAGTGACTAATTTTTCTTTTAATAACTCAAATGCTTCTAGGCACTTCATCAAATTTGCATCTTTCTCCAGTAAATGGCATAAAGGCTTAGCAATTTTTGAAAAGTTTTTAACATATCACATGTAGAATCCAGCATGTCCTAAAAAACTCATAAATTCCCTTACACTGGTTGTATAAGGTAAATTAGCAATCACTTTAATTTTAGCAAGATCTACTTCCATACTATTTTCTGATATTTGATGTCCTAATACAATTCCTCCTGCTACCATGAATTGACATTTTTCTCAATTAAGGACTAAATTTGTTTCTTCACAGTGCTTAAGAACTTTTGATAAACGTTCTAAACATGAGTCAAATGAAGTTTTAAACACTGAAAAATCATCCATAAATACTTCAATTCCTTTTTCAATAAAGTCACAAAAAATGACATTATACATCTTTGAAATGTAGCAGGTCTGTGAGGCGATCAATCTAGTCTTCCCTTCAATGGGCTGATTGCCTCCTTCCATCATCTGCCCCCTAATATCGAACGACGGTAGTGCAACCTCGTTCAAGCGTGAGAAGGTCTCACCATCTGTCATTTAAAGAATTGATAAAATCTTGAATAGATAAGCAACCATAAAATACTTTGACCAAACAATAGAACATACCCATAAATCTAATCATTTCAGCTGTTGTCGACTCTTAAGTGTGTGTCTGGTGCAACAAGAATGAACCAATGGGCGACATGAAAGCCTGGTCTTCCGCAAAACTAGGTATTGCAGCGGGAGGTGCGAGCATATGTTGGTTTACTTTTTTGTGTCCTTCACAAAGATTTTGAATATCTTAATTTATTTCAATAATCAAACGATATAAAAAAACAATGTATTATCTTAAAATAAAGAAATATCACTTTAGAATGAATTTAATTATACAAATAAAGAATTTCATTCAATATTTGATGGGTTTACATTTTAAACTAACAAATCTTTTCCCTACATAACTAGCAAGTTAAATAGGTTCTAAATTACTCTGGGTTACTAACTTCCTATAAGGGCAAACCTCTATAAATAACTTTCAATTAGGCCTAAGGTTGTCTTAAAAAGTTTTAAAGTTTGATTTCCACAATTGTTTATTTAAAACTTCAAATGAGAAAGATAAAAATGAAATAATTATTATTGAAACCCGAAGGAGAAAATATAGGAAGTTTCTGGTTACAGAGAAGCTCAGTGATACTTCAACTATCTTTTTATTGAACTTTTCTTATTTTAAAATTGAAGAAATTTTTTTATTTAAGTTAACAGTTTATTAAAAAATTAGGACTTATATCATATGATATCCAATCGCAGAAAAGCCTAGAGTGTGAAAACTTATTTTGTAGTAAAGACATAAATCCTTAGAATTCTAAGACTAAAGATGAGGTCTATGGAGCCAATAGAACCTCAAAAACCTGTCTAATGAGAAATGCAACAACAAGAAATTATAGCATAATCCCACAAAGGACCGGGCAAGCACGACTCTACTGAACTTATGACCCTAGTGAGATAGGGCAATCGACTAAGTCCACATAATTCGTAAGAACATATGGTTAGTCTCACGAAATGTAAGATAAGATATATGGTTATTTATTAATGATAAAGTACATGCTTATTTTAAGACTGATATGCAAATGTTCTAAGACTAATGTAAAAATATATTCTGACAATTTCCAAAATATAAATTTTTATACTCACCACACTCATATTTTATTTAGTTGACTTTTTTTTTCAGATGACATAACAAGCTGTGCACAATAATGTATTCTTTCATGATGTTTGCATAGAAGATCAATTTTATAAGCCAAGTCGGTATGTAAATGTAGACTCACTTGATAAGGTAGTGTTCCTCAAAAAATAAATCACCCCTTTCTATGCAATGAGTGAGAAGTTGAAGATGAGGAATATAGTTAATATGTATGCATATGCCCGAAGGTGATTTTTTTGTGTCTTATTCTAAGTTGAGAGGTTAACAGTTATTTATTTTAGTATTTAAATGCCACTATGTTTTGATGATGTGAGTGCAATATTTTTGTTAGCATTTTTTTTCACTTTTTAAATACAAAGTTTGAGTTGTTTAAGTCGGAGTAGAAAAATTAGTCCTTAAGAGCCAACTGAGAAAATCTAAGCTAAAAAGATAAAACATTGCTAATTAATCTTGAAAAGAGCCAAAGGTCTATAAGGGTACAAAACAAAGAAATACACAAGTACAAAGTAAAATTATATCATTAAAAGACAAAAGGTACAAGTTCTAGACCTAAAGAAGACTCATTGGTCAACTAGGCTATTTGAGCATCTTTGTTCATGCTTTCATATTTTGAAGTTCATTCTCGCTGTTGATTTGAGGTTTGTCCTTGATTTTTTTTAGGTTTTTCCATGCTTTTGATTTGAGGTTCATTCTTAGATGGTCCAAATACCCACAGTCCACCAACTAAAATAGACATCTTAATTCTATAAAAAACCCGAGAAGAAAGTAACTCTAGTTTAACATGACACTTTGTAAAATAAAGTATCACATCCTAGGTTTATTTTAGCATCTACAAAAAAGAGTAAAAAAATAATGTAAGAAAACTTACACAAAGAAAATAAAAGTTATAGTTAATCAGATTAAAATTCAATCTTAACCAAAAAAAAAATCACCCTTCACTTAATAGTTCTAGCGAGTAAAGACAACAATCATAGCAAATCAAACACAAAACACATCAATCCGACCTCACATCGACTTAACCCTTAAACTGGGATTGGTGACCTAGCACAACATCTATCATATGTTCAAAGTTAAGTGGAGTAGTCAAATTTATGTTTTTTTATTCAAGTTGTGATGTTTTTTTTATTATTTAAGTTTAAGTTTTACCCAAAGTTGTGTTTACTTGTGTTTTTAATAGTTTTGTCAATTTTTATCAGTTTTTAAGATTTTTATTTGAATTTATTATAATATTAATTAAATATCATATACATGATTTTAAGGCATATATATGTATTTAATTAATATTAAAATTCTATAAAATGGCACCAACTACTTGAGAAAGTAGTTAGAGATCTTATAAAACAATAACTGTGAAATTAGAATTTTTTAGATGTTTTATAAATTTTTATAATTAAAATTTAGCTAATTTTGACTTTTTAAAAGTATTTTGTATAGTTTGGGTTAAATGTTCTCCAAAATCTCTTGAGAAGTTAATATTGACTCCAAATACATGTTCTAAAAGTTTTGTGATTTTTTGAATTTTAATGTAATTTTTCAATTGAAAATTCATAAAAAAATCAAATGATCTTCAAAGGTTATGAAATTTTACAGGAATGCTTAGAATTAAATCCTTAACAAACTCTAAAAATTTAAAGACATTTTAAGTTCAAAATGAATTTTCAATGAAATTTTTTATTGATATAATGATTTAATTATTAAATTTTTTTATAAACAAAAACATTCAATTTTTTTATATTTGTTGTTTTCTTTTTGTTAATATGATTTAATGGTAACATTTTGATTGAATTTAGGGTTTATATGAGTTAGTTATGAAATTTTGAAGCTAAAATGTGTATCTTTGTAAAATTGAAAATTACACATTTTACCATGTTCTTCAAAATAAAGTTCAAATTATTTTTTAACACTTTACTCTTTATTATGTGATCAATTCACTCAAATTTAAAGTGATTTGAACTTTTATTAACTAATTTATTAAAAATTTTGAGTTAAGAGGTTATACATGTAATTTTAGAAAGTTACATAATTACCTATCTTCACAAATTGATGTTTAATACATTTCTTTACTAATTTAAGGTTTAAATTAAAGATTTAAAAGTGATTTTCATGGGTTCTCAAGATTTAAGTAATAGATTTATTGATTTAAATTATTAGAAGTAGATTTGTAATTACTAATTTTACACAATTAATTTTGTTTTATTTATAAAAATTCACATTTGAATTGCAATGAAACTTATCAAATTTCTTCACTGATTAAATCATTAAAGTCTTATTTAATTTGATTGGACTGACATTTTAATCATGAGAAAGGCATATATGTAATTTGATAATTTACAAACATACCTCTCTAATCAAATTATATTTCCAAATATGAATCTCTTTCTTCCCATTGATTCAAATAAATCATTAATCATAGGTTTTATAATTTTCATTATTAATTCCACTAATTTTATTGAATTTCAAAAGATAGAGGTAATGTTGTAAATTTTTTTTTACAAATATACCAAATTCTTCTTTAAATGCTTGTTTATTCATGAACTCATGTTTCAAAGATTTCAGAGGAGAATGTTGAAGTTTCTTTGTTCATTTATGATATTTGATTTCAAATTATTATTATTATGTTTAATTTTATTATATATCAGGAATGAAATTTACATTTCTTGAATTATTTATGTTTTCTGTTTCTGAGAAAATTACAGTAAATTGGAAATATGGAAATAAGGCTTCTTTGAATATTTTGAATGATTTTGATTTTGATTTTCTTTTATATGAATTAATTGAGTTTTAATGTATTTATTTGTTTAACAAAAATTGTTTATTAATTTCATTTATTTTTGTTCCACATCATTCTTCTTTTTAAACTAAATTTGTGGTATTTTTTTTTATCTTTTTGGTTTTAATGATCTTTTAGAATTTTTAATAATTTTTGAAATTAATTAAAGAAATTCAAAATGAACTTGCCGTGTCAACAATCTAATCAGTGCTTCTATCTACATGTCATCGTCCGGTTCCTTCACTAATCCATGCATCGTCGTTCGATTGGTAGCTAATTATTGGTAATGATGAGTGACCCAACCCGCAATTACTTGTATTCTTAACCTCCTTAATTTTGCCAGAAAATATGACTTAAATCATATCTATCAGCTAGTATGAACAAACGTAATGATTTATTATAGATTTTCACACTAGGGATACTACGCAAGAACGTATCGTTTCAAGTAATATAGGATTTTCTTTAAAATCCCCACTATCAATCTCATGAGGAATGCGGTAACTTTTAAAAGCAACTTACATAAATTCAATTTAAATTGCAAATTAAATAGATAAGAAGCCTAAAATGATATGCTTACTAAAAATTACTACTAAAGAAAGTAACAACTGAATGTAACGGCTTAACAAAATATAACAATGAGTTTGGATAGTATGAAAAACCTTTCCCCTTACAAAGAGATTAAAATCTATGTAAGATTCAAATGATTTAAGAAAAAAATTAATGTATTGTGACAAATAGAAGCATATCATATTTTTTACTTCCTCCCGATGCTAGCAAGGAATATTGACTAACTTAAAGTTGATTCCTTAATATCTCGACTACGCAACAAAACTATCTAGCCTCTCGCCTCTAGAAGCCCCCCAAGCTTATGCCACCATGATGGACGAATCTCAGCGTCAGTGTACTAAACCTAAAGTCAAATTAATAAGAATCTAGCCTGTCACTAAAGCTAACCAATTCTACGCCTATCAAAACTTATCTCCTTAATTATTTGCACTCTCCCTTAGGTGATCACAATGACTCTACCTAGAATGAAGTGTGACATCCACTAGTTGGGTGAAATTATAGCCCTCCCAGGTCATTATGTTTCTCAACGAATTTTAACCTCACAAGTTGTCAGTTTGTAAAGTAAATGAAGATTCGATGAAAATAACATCACAATTTTTAAGAGTAAAAAGAAATCTTTGAATCATTCTCATCCCACAAAATTAAGTATTATATGCAAGAATAAAGAAAGAGAACTACTCAAAATTCATGGAGATTAAACAAAAACAAAACGTTTGCATTGAAATCCAAGTCTTACAACAAAAACTTAAACATAAATACAAATTACTTTATGTCTTCTCCCCAAGTAAACTTCTGGAATTTCCTTCAAGCAATCTCCAATCTTCTTTACACTAAAACACACTCACACTCATAGTTGAACACAAAATATGAAAATCCTAATTCAATATTGCCGCTAAATTGAAGTTTTGAGGCTCCAAAAGGTCTCTAAATTCGGCAAAATCCTAAATAGAAAACAAAAAATAACCAAGGGTTGCTTCAAACACCCCTCTAAAATTCGACCAAATTCAATGAATCTTCTAGAAAAGTAGTTACTGGAGCTTTAACACCCATCTTCGCTCGTCTGTGGCGCTATGACGCCAAGAGGTGGCTCATAGCGCCACACATAAATCTTCAATTCTGCTCCAATTTTCCCTCATTTTTTTCTAAATGTTCATTCCATGTACGTGAAACCAAAAACATGCAAAATATATTCCTTTAAAGTGGAATATCATTAAAAATGTACATAAAAGGCTTATACAATATGCACTAAAAACATGTTATTTTTATGTGGATCAACGAGTCATGGTATCGCTATGTGGTTCCATGAATATCAGCCCATCTAACCCGATCTTCATTGTTCAAAAGAAATAGAAGAAAATGAATGACATCAGTTCATCATCTAATATTAGTTAGTGAACCCGAGCCATCAAATCGAAAAAGCGTATGATCCCCATGATCAGAACGCAAATTATAAGATAATTTCCAACATAAAGTATCACAAACACAATAAAAATATATCCTACGGTCAAAATCTTGTGAAACAATAATTTCATTCACAATAGACCACTACTGCAAGTCTTAATGCAACTTTTTAAGTATACCTTCCTTGTAGGGGCGATCCAATTCTTTGGTTGATTTGGACAGTTGTCTAGCTCCAATGTGTAATCCTTTAAACTCAATTCAAAGCATCAACAACCCTCTCCAAGATCACGATCAACAAGCTCCTTGGCTCCATCAGGGAAGGGTTTATATGGCTTGAACCAAAGGGAATTCAATTGGGAAATTAGTTTGGAAGTGAGTGGAAGCTAATGGATGCTATGGATCCATAAATTGGGCTATGGATTGAGATGTCCTATTCAAGTATTGAATTCAGTGGAGTACAAGCTACCGAATGAGTTGGAATTAAGCAGGGAGAATGTTGAAGGTTGTAGGAAAAGCTTAGAAGTGGTTTTGAAGCTTTGATGTGGAGTTTCAACAAACTAAATTTGAAGGATTTTTTTGCAACCGGGGGGGGGGGGG
>JXCR01143617.1:193357-277030 GCA_002079205.1 Phalaenopsis hybrid cultivar
GGGGGGGGGGGGGGATTATTTTATACGATGGTGAGGCTATTGGAATGGCTAGTTTGAGTTGGGTTTTGGCGCAGTGAAGGGTTGCACCAAGAATTGGTAGCGAGGTTGAGTTGACAGATCAAAGGAATGGAACAATGAGATGTTGTCGAGTGAGTTTGATCAATTTTGATGGGCAACCCAATCATTATATGTCATGTGGAGGAAAATGGGGAGAAGCATAGAGGTTTGTTAGATTGTGCTCTGCTTGGGTTGTTCGTGTTAGGGTCTAATGACTTAGTTCTAAGGTAATGAATAAATGCATTAGGGAATCAATAGGCTCAAAGGCAATGTAAGTTTTGAATATTCATACTGCAAGTGCTCAAGTATCTTCATGGAAAAAGTTGAAAGTTTAGGTATTGAGTTGAAGGAATAAGAGGTTTGATGCTATGGGCTAGGTTGGGTCAAGACTAAGAGCTAGGATTGAAGGATAAGTAAAGGATGAGTTTGGACTTGAATGTGTTTGGGTGTTTAAGGAACTTAGGTTGGTTTAATGCTCGAAGATAAGTGAGGGAAATGGGTTTGAAATTGGATGTATAGAACTTAATTTGGTCATGTAAGAATGAAGATTTAGAAATTTTGGGTTGAGCTTAGGAGTTCATTTATCCATGAAATGAATTATCAAAAATTTAAAGGCTTTATAATTAAGTTTGCATAATATAGGAGCTAAATTTAAGTTTAATTTATATATTAGCTTAAGCTTTAATTTAGATTGGATTGATTACTGGTGTTTATTTAATTATTACATTCTTTTTTGGATTTCAAATTGAGTTTGAATGTTAGCTTGATTTCAATTTGACATGGGTTTGCATGATTTTATTAGACTTAAATTTGATTTTCTATTTAAATTTTAAATTTGTTAAATTTTATTTGAGTTTTTTATATGTTTATTGTATTATATTATTATTATTCTATTTTATGAATTGATTTATTTATATTTGACTTCAAATTTATCAATTTGAATTTTATGTTTTGAGTTTAAATTTAATGGATTTGATTTTACTTTGATTAATTTAATTTTGGCTTTTTAAGCATATTTAATTTCTATTAGAATTAGTTCAATCATTGTTCAAAATGAACACCAAACCAAGTGTGATCTCTTTTAAACCAAAGACAACTAGAAATGAAGTCCAAAAGATTTGGTAGACTCCAAAAACGGTTAAGTCATGAACCCAAGTCTCCAAGGGCAAATGGTTACTTAAAGGTATATCCAAGCATATAGAGAACTCAACGTTAGCATCAACAACCAACACATAATGTATTACACAAAGTATTATAGATTAAAATCAAGTTTACGAAACTAAAAGAGTGTAGATTTGATTTAGGTTCTCAATCATCGACTAGTTCTCTAGGGTAGCCTCTAAGGAAAACTTAAGGCTAGATTATTAGGTTTTAAATGAATAGAAAAAGAAAGTAAATAGACCTCACCAAAAGTGAGTTCAACAATGAATGGAGCGATCGAACGAGAGAGGCCGTCTAGAAAATATCTATAATCATAAACCAGGTAGCCCCTCGAGCCGCTCCAAAAGATCCAACATGACTTGAGGGAGAGCCTCTCCTCTTCTTCACTGTCAACTTCTTTTTACACCTCTAAAGCGTCCCTTGCTTTTTTTTTTTCTCAGCAATCACCCACAAAGCTGAACCTCACTCGGGAACAGAGTCTGAGATTCAAGGAACATGTCCATCGTAAGAAGACTTTCAGAAAAACAACCAGAGTGTAGAATAAAGAGAAACAAACAGGCAGAATTGGAAATAAACTACAACCTATTTATAAACAGTCAAGTGCACGGAGATCAAGAAAATATCAATTACCAGGAATTAATTAAATAGATAACAATCTAAGCACCATTGCATTCAATTCTCTCGCTCTTATGATAACTTACAACCTGGTAATGTATAAGAGAATTGGAGAACTACAAGGAAATATGACCAAAATATGTTGAACTAGATATAATGACCCTGGACCGAATCGAGAAAATCAACTAAATTAGCAATGAATGACTTACCAACACATGCACAAGTGTAACAACGATAAAATAAGAAAGAATTCGGCAAAAGTAATGCTAGCTTTCATAATTATTGCAACCGATTGGCAATATTGAATCTTAAGGGCATTGCCACCTTTCATAATGTAACTTCTATTTATTATAAACATGAGAACAACAATGTGTGCAAAGACTTTTCAAAAAGTCATGAGAAAATTACTCTCTTTTTTTCTCAAACTCTGTTCCTTGGCATGATTCACGGATAAATTTGGGTTCAACAAAACTATTTTCTTTTTAAAGAAAAATCTACGCACATATCACTCGATTCATATATATTTACACACCTAACACCTAAACTCTGCCTTCCTTATGTATTAAAAGGTACATTTCACTTTTGAATGTTAAAATAGTATTATTTTTTATGTCATGTGTGCATTACATATGTAAATAGATAAGAATTGAGTGGTATGAATGCTAATGCCCTTAAATTTAACCTTGCCCTTGCTTTTCTTGAAAAAGAGAAAACAAAATACCTATGTAAGAATTTCATCAATTCAACTCAGCTGGCATTATGACTGAATGCTTTACCTCCAATCATAAAATTTTAAGTTCAAAATCTAGCACATATATGAGAGAAAAAAATGAAATAAGATAAAAGCACTTCTTCATAAATGAAATTAACCAGCTAGCACTTTTGGGAGATTTGGGTGCTCCAAGATGAGCTAGGCGCAACTAGCCTTTGGTACATTGGAACCTGCATTCCCTCCTTTGACAGCATAGGGAGAAGAATCTACAACAATCTTTCAGGGCAAAGAGACCACCACTCCAAACACATCTTCTATGTTTAATGAAGAATGAATGGAATCAAATCCCCAACCTTTACATCGCTAGAAAAAAATATAAAGAAAATAAGACCTGTAAAAAACAAAAGAAGATTGAGTTGGCCAATATTTCCTTCTTGAATGAATGCAAATAGTATGAAGTATTATGCAAAAATGCCATAAATTATGATAAGCTAATGTTCCCTTGAAAGGATGCAGAACTGAGTTCATAGACCATGCCATTGATTATAGTTTCTTAATGATTGAACCAACTAAAATCGTATACAAAAGAAGTAAAAAGGTTATTCTCCTTAGTTCAAAAAAAATAAAAATAAAAATGGGGCAATTACATATGCGTACCACACAATCTTATGTATTTACTTATCTAACACCTAAACATTTTACATACATAACCCTCAAAACTTTAACATCATATCAATAGTACAATATCTTTTAAAAAGTAAAATATACATTTCATTCATAATACACATTTTCATTCACAGATTTATGAAAATACTGAGTGTAAATATCAAATTTTGGGCGTTACATATGTAAATACATAAGAATTGTGTGGTACCCCCCTCCCCTAGCGCATTTCTCCTTCAAGGTAAGGTGTGCTTAATTCACCAGCTCAGATTTTAGCAGCAATAGTTACCTTCCATGAAAAGAAGGAACTTTTACTTGAACAGATCCTGTAGATCCACAATATCAGCTAGGACTCCTGCAGCTGTTGTATCATTTCCTGCTCCTGCTCCCTGAATCACCAGAGGAGAGTTCTTGTAACACCTGCTGTATATTTCCACCTGCAATGGCAGAAATGAGTCAGATAATTAAAAAAATTTTGCTAGATTCAATGACTAGAGTTTTCATAGATCATATTGTTCACATACATCCCCAGACAACAGAAATTCACAAATTAGCAACTACCAGCTGGGGTTAACACAATAGAAATTCACAAATTATCAACAGAAATTCAAATTTATTATTTTTTTAAATTGCTCTATCAGCAAGAAAATTTTGATGAGGGAATGTATGTGGCTACAATGCGGGAAAATAAAAAAAAATCGAGGATTAGGAAGGACAAGGAGTGGGCAATTGTTACGCCGGCGCCTAAAGGCATTTTAGTACTTTATTAGTTATTATTGTGGGGTATAAATAGAGCTTATTATGCTTAGGGTTAGGGTATGTTATGAGATTATTGCCTTGAGTCTTAGGATTGGGGTTTTGGGAGAGATCGTCTTCCTCCGAATTATAGGTGTTTATCTTTTATGCATTCGAGTTGTGTTGTTTGGTTTCTTGAAATAATATATTTTGTTTGCCTTAATTTCTGTAGAAAATTATCTTGGTTTGTATCAATATGGTATCAAAACCTTTGATTATGTGAAGGATCTCCGATGTAAAATTGTTAGGATCTATGTGAAAGGATGACAGAGCAGAAGGATCGTGATGCAAAATGCGTATAGGATCGCGACATATAGGGCATCATGAGAAACATGCACGACCAGGAACTGATGGGATCGCTGCTTACAGGGGTAGAGATCGCTGCTTACACGAGGCTTAAGTCGCGCCTTCCTGAAGAAACACACAAAGCAGACACGATTTCACTCAGCAGAGAAACAAACAATGGTATCACAGTATACCTATATGCTCGATATAGTTGCGAACGAGCTATATGGGAAGCAAAATTGGGATCTTTAGCCTTTGTGATAAAACCTCGTGATAGATTCGTGAATCGAGCTAGTTAGGAAACCATCGACGTGAAATGTGTGAATCCTTCGATCTAGGAGGTCGACATCAGGATCAAGCGTGCCCTAGCGACCGAATCGCTCAAATTTGACCTATAAAATGACTGGATCGCAGATCACAATGACCCAATATCGCGATATAGTTGTGATTCAAGCCAGCTGGGAAGCCTAACTTCTATTTCTGTGATAAAAAAATAGTCTTGGAAGTAACGACTGACAAAAGACTAAATATTTTGGAGAAAATTTTGAATGAAAAAGTGAGCAAAATCATATCTGACATGGATGGACATTTCTCAACTATGGAGGGGCAGTTCTCGTACATGGAAGGTAGATTGAGAGGAGCTTCACGGTCATGAAAAAATGATGAAGATCGTGGAGCTTCACACAAAACTATCGTCGCCTGCCATGAGATCAAACAATGACATCTGGAGAGGATGCGAGCAGCAAAAATCTGAAAGATTTGCTTGAAATCAGAGCAGCGTTGTTGCTTTAGGTGTATCAGGAGCTGCAGGATTGAGCGCAAGATATGGGGGTAGACTCAAGAGGAAACACAAGGAAGCAAAATTGTGAAAACATGACCGAACATTGAATCGTAAGAAGTAAAGGTTCGAGATTCAATTATTCAAACGGGTTTGAAACAAACGTTGAACCGCATGACGAAATAAAATTTTTAAATTTTGTAATATAAATAAAATAATAGAATAATGATATGATAATATTATTTTTATTCATTCAACAAATAGTATTTTAAAATAAGAAAATACATTTAAATATTTTGAAAAATATTATAAATAAAAATTTTAAGATATTATATTTTTCTCTTTTTATAATTTAAAAAACTTATTTATGATAATTTGATCAAAATTAAAAGGCTAAAATTGAATAATATTTGAACCGATCGATTCTTTTAAAAACCGGACCAGTTCACCGATTCTTCGATTCAACCCTGATTTTGATTGATTCAATCCTGGTTCTATGCATAAATGATTTTGAGTTTGGACCGAATCGGTCGAATGACCAAATCACGATTGAACCAGTTGGTCTGGTCTGATTTTTAAAACCATACTTGGAAGTAATATGTGACATCCAGATGATTGAAACAAAGGGAAGCATGTCAGATTTAACAAAGGAGTTGGGAGGGGATTCGAGCGGCAACGTTTGGAGGGAATTGTGTGATGTCAGGAAGTTTGGAACAAGCGACAACAGGCAAAACAAGATAACATGCGATTCAGAGCTGGAAAAGATTGATTCGAAGGAATTCAGTCAGGAATAGGGAACATGGTGGGTGGGACCCGGTGAAGTGTTGCATCCAACTGCACTAGTGCTTTTGTTGTTGCAACCTTTCAGGACAAGTGGAGTAATGATGTGAAAGGGATATGTGGAGATGAGCAAGGAAGGTTTAAGGAATTGATTTTAACACTCCAAAGTATTTAGGAGGGAGACAAGATAAGAGTGATTTGTGGTGACCCCAATTTGTGCTAGACTTTGGTAAAGCTCAAGACCACTGTGAGGGCAATTCAAGATGTACGACTGGAATTCTTAACCGAGTTGCATAGCATGGAAGATGAACGTGATATGAAGTTCGTAGAGATTATGAAGATCGATGCGTTACTGGAGGAGCTATTTTTGGGTTACAGTATTCTCCAAGATTGACTTGAAATCAGGGTACCAACATGCTTAGATGAGGTCGAAGGATGTGCACAAGGCTGCATTTCAAACTCACGAGGATCACTACGAATTTCGGATTAAATGGAAAGAGATGTCAGATGAGAATGACACGTGGGAGCCAAACAACTTGATCAATTAGCAGTTCTTTTTATTCCAAACTTGAGAGCAAGGTGTCTTTTTGGGAGAGCAGTGTTGTTACATCGGCGCGTAAGGCTGGCAAAACGGCTCGTTGTTCGTGAACAGCTCGTGTTCGACTCGTTAAGAAGCTCGTGTTCGGCTCGTTAATTTCGTTCGATAAGTTAACGAGCCGAACATGAACAAAGATGTGTTCATTCGTGTTCGGCTCGTTTTGTCTCGAAATACTACTCATCAAGTTTATATATATATATATATATAAGTAGTATTTTTAAAAAATCTAATTGACAAAAAGGCTACAAAGATTTATAATCAATTAAAATATTGATTAAGAAAATAGAATAAAAATTCTTAAATTAGATTCAAATGATGTTTTAATATAAATAATAATTTTTAAATCTTGCTCAAACCCTTATAGTCTTATGGCTACGTGATTAGGGCTGTTAAAAAGACTCTTTGTCCGTGAACAGCTCGTGTTCGGCTCGTTAAGCAAACAAGCCGAGCGCGAACACACCTTTTGAGCTTGAAATATAAACGAGCTGAACACGAGCTGAGCATGGCTCGCGAGTGTTCGGCTCGTTTACACCCCTATCGGCGCGTAAGACAATTTAGTCTTTTATTAGTTATTATTTTGGGTATAAATAGGGCTCATTATGATTAGGATTAGGATATGCTATGAGATTGTTTTCTTCAGTCTTATGATTAGGGTTTTGGAAGAGATTGTTTGTGTCTCGAATTGTAAGTGTTTATCTTTTATGCATTTGAGTAGTGTTGTTTGAGTTATTAAAATAAAATATTTTTTTTGTCCTAATTTCTGTGAATAATCATCTTAATTCGTATCAGCAATCTCAACGGAAGAAGCTACTCGAATCAAACACTTAAATGGAATTGTTTGAATGAATACAATATACTGTAAGGATGATTGGATGGGGATGCTGATCTCAAATACCTAAAAAAATAGATGACCATCTAAAATTTGTGGTCCATCACTTTTGGTCTAAGGGGTGGTTATCAAAAAATGCAATTTAGAGCAAAGTGTCAAAATAGCCCTCTGAATGTTAAATGGTGTCATTTTAGTCACAAAGTTTATAAAAGTGTCACATTAGTCCTCAGATTCTTTAAATTGGGTTTGTAATAGTCCACCATGGAGACTAAGCGGACTAAATTGACACTTGTATAGAATTGACTAATATGACCCCTTCCAAAGTGTCGGGAACTATTTTGACTCACTTTCTCTTGCAATTTAATGTCATGTAAATTTAAAATGGTTGTTTGTTTTGCATCTTTAAAAAGATTTCTGTAAATGAAGTTATTTTTTCAAATAAAAAAGTGGCATCTATATGATGTTGGATCAAGGTAACATCTAAAGATGTAACTGATGTCTTATAAATTACAAACAAATATAATTTGGTTCACAATGATTAATAATAAAAGATTTAAAACTCAGTAAAGCAAAAAAAAAAAACATTATACCATGTTGTCACTTCCTCTTAATCTGCCCAACGGAGAATCCTTTGGAAGCTCTTGTAGCCCAACTTGGCAACTGCAAGGATGTGAAACATTAACAAAATGTTAACATCTTAGGGGCTATTTGGGATCACTCTTGGTTTTTGTTTCCTATTTTTTGTTTTTATTTTATTTTGTTTATCTTTTTATTTGGATTAAAACATATTTGGTTATGGCATGTGTTTTTAAAACAATCAAAATATTTTTAGGTTTTTTGAGNAGGGATCACTCTTGGTTTTTGTTTCCTATTTTTTGTTTTTATTTTATTTTGTTTATCTTTATATTTGGATTAAAACATATTTGGTTATGGCATGTGTTTTTAAAACAATCAAAATATTTTTAGGTTTTTTGAGTGTTTTTAAAAACACAGTGATTTGTTTCTAAAAATAAAAAAAAATATATATAAATTATACTATCCAAACCTGTTTTCAAAAACAAAGGTGAAAATAAAAAACAAAAGTGATGCCAAATGGGCCCTTAGATTATGAAATAACTGACCGTTAGTCATCCAAATAATGGTTAAAGCAGTCACTCTGAGCACCAGTAAATAAAAAGAAGTGTGCAGAAAAAATAAAGAACTGAAATGATGTTTCAGGTGAAAATAAGTTATTTTTCCTCTGCCTCTGTTCCTCCAAAAGCATCAGAAATAAGTAGATGAAGAAAATGCCTAAATGGCCATCAATATAATGTTTTGCAGACTTCCTACTAAAATTGTTACTGGCCATATAAAAACCCATGTTTTTGGCATGGGAAAAAACGTATTTAGAGGAACTTTGTTAGGTTGAAATCTATGGAATGGTTTCAATGAATATAGGTTAGTGGAGAAAGAAAATTACTGCTAACTTTAAGTCAAATTAGGATTAAATTTCAACCAAATTAGGGTTAAGCTGAGCTTGGAGTTGTGTTTGGTTGCCTCTGTTCTAACATAAGAGTTCATAAGCTTGAGTTGAGGAACCTCTTTGCAATGCAGTGTCGGTCAACTTTTTCGATAGATATTAGATTATGAAAATATGAAATATAAAAATAATTTTTGAAATTTAANACTTTCTTCGAAAAGCAAAAGTTCCAAAAGGACTAGTAAATGTTGTTTTTTCTTAATCCTCAGAAGCAATAGGAATTTGATGGTAGTCGATATATCCATCTAAAAAACAAAAATATTTGTGCCCAACAAGTCTATCCAATATTTGGTCTAGGAATGGTAAAGGGAAGTGATCTTTCCTAGTGTCAATATTTAATTTTCTATAATCAATGCAATACACCACCCAGTAACTTATCTGATAAGTATTAATTCATTATTTTCTTATGCTTCAGTAGTCACCCCTCCATTCTTAGGAACACAATGAATTGGACTTACCCAAGCACTGTCCGAAATAGGATATATAATTCCCAGCGTCCAACCATTTCAAAATTTCCTTTTTGACTACTTCTTTCATCATTGGTTTCAATCTCCTTTGTGGATCAACTCTTGGTTTATATTTTTCACCCAGTATAATTTTATGCATACAGATCGAAGGACTGATTCCTTTAATATTAGCTAAGGTCCAACCAAAAGCTTTATTATATCTTTTTAATGTATTGAAAAGTTTTTGCTCTTGTAAATCATTTAACTCTGAAGATATAATAACAGGTAATGTAGATGAGTTTCCTAGAAACACATAATTTTCAACTCAAGTTCAGGTGATTTTATAATTGATAGAACTAGATTCTTATCAGCGTTTCCTGTAATATTCAGCATCTCAAATCTTTCTTGAACATAATCTAATTCTTCATTTTCTATTTCATCCAAAATAACTTCATCTTTGTCTTCAAAATCTTTTCTTCTTCAAAATATTCTTTAAAATGCTCGTTCAATAGATGTTCACTAATTTCCATGCGAAAACATTCATTGTCTCTTTCAACAGCAGGGTATTTCATAGATTTCACAATGTTAAAATTCACTTCTTGATCGTTAACTCTCATAGTTAATTCTCCCTTTTAAACATCTATCATAGCTCTTCCAGTAGCTAAAAAAGGTCTCCTTAAAATTATAGGTATTTCTTTATCTTCCTCTATCTCTAAAACAATAAAATACACAGGAAAAATAAATTTATCAACTTTTACTAACACATCTTCTATAACTCCCTTAGGATAAGCAACTGAACGATCTGCTAACTGAAGAGTTACAGAAGTAGGTGAGACTTATCCTAATCCTAATCTTTTGAAAATTGATAAAGGCATAAGATTAATGCTGGCTCCCAAATCACAAAAGCTCTTCTATAAAATCTTTCACTGATAGCACAAGATATAGTGAAACTACCTGGATCTTTTAATTTTTCAGGAAGCTTTTTCTGAATAATTGCACTACGTTATAGTGAAACTACCAGGATCTTTTAATTTTTCAGGAAGCTTTTTCTGAATAATTGCACTACATTCTTCGCTGAGTGCAACAGTCTCATTATCAATGAACTTCCTTTTTTTGTTCAAAATATCTTTCATAAACTTCACATAATTGGGCATTTGCTCTAAAAGTTCTATGAAGCGAATATTTATCGTTAATTTCTTAAGAATTTCTATAAACTTGAAAAATTATTTATCCTTTTTGTGTTACTTTAATCTTTGAGGAAACGGTGGTGGAGGTTTCTCCACGGTAATTTTCATTCGTGTAAGTGGATATTCTAAATCTGGGTATTCATGATCTTTTTCTTTTTCTATATTCATTTTCTCTTTTACAGTTTCTGTTTCTTTCTACACTCTTGTTTCCAATTCTTTTCCACTTTGTAATTGTATCACTTTTATATGTTTTTTTCCATGATCTTTAGGATTTAATTCCATAGTATTAAGAAAAGTTCCCAATGTTTTGTTACTAAGCGCAGTAGCAATATGCCCCAATTGGTTTTCAATATTCTTGATAGCAGTTTTTTGATTTTGTAGCTGGTTTCCTTGAATTTGTAATTGATTTCCTTGATTTTACAATTATTGACCCATGTTACGTATCAGCTCTTCCATAGACAACTTCTTTTCCTTAAATTGAGTATTACTGTTAAATCCTGGAAGATAAGAAGGTCTATAATTAACATTTCCTTGATTGAATGAATTTCTCAATAGGTTTATTGGGTTGTTTGCCCATTGTTGATTTGTAGAAGAATTGTTATTCCAATTAAAGTTAGGATGACAATCCTGGGTTATAATAGTTCGAATATGGGTTGTTGGGTCTATTAATAGCATTTAAGGTTTCAACTGGGTTACAATAGTTCGAATAAGGGTTGTTGGGTCTATTACTAGCATTTAAAGTCTCATATGAAGGTTGAACATCCACAGGTTATAATAGTTCGAATATGGGTTGTTGGGTCTATAATAGCATTTAAGGTTTCATATAAACCAATTGTTGATTTGTAGAAGAATTGTTATTCCAATTAAAATTTTGATGATTCTTCCAACCTGGGTTTATTTGTAGAAGAATTGTTATTCCAATTAAAATTTGGATGATTCTTCCAACCTGGGTTGTAATGGTTTGTAGAAGAATTGTTATTCCAATTAAAATTTGGATGATTCTTCCAACCTGGGTTATAATAACATTGTTGATCTGTAGAAGAATTGTTATTCCAATTAAAATTTGGATGATTCTTCCAACATGGGTTATAATAGTCAAATAATGTTATTGAGTCTATTGTTAATAGCATGCAGAGTCTCATAAGAAGGTTGAACATCCACAAATTGCCCAGAAGAATTCTCTTCCATCATAGTAGATTTCTCCAGAATAATTCATTCCATAATGATTTAATTTCTTTGATATTGCAACAATCTGCGAAGCTAACATAGATATTGCATCAGAATCATGGATTAGCTACTCTTTTAGGATTTATCCTTTCAGAGGACCATTGAAAATTGTTGGTAGCCATCTCTTCTATTAATGAATAAGCCTCATGAAATGGTTTTGACATTAAAGAACCACCGGCCGCAGCATCTATAATCGATCTAAGAGAACCCACTAATCCATTGTAAAAAGTTTGAATTATCGACCAATCTGGTAATAAATGATTTGGGCACTTCCTAAGAAGATCTTTATATCTCTCCTAAGCTTCATATATCAACTCTCCATCAATCTGACAAAATGATGTTATGTCATTTCTAAGCTTAGCAACTTTGGATGGAGGGAAATATTTGGATAGAATTTTCTGTGAAAGTTCTCCCCAAGTTCTAATAGATCCAGGTGCTAACAAATTTAACCACATCTTCCTTATCTCCAAAGTGAAAAAGGAAAAAGTCTAAGTCTAACAGCATTGTTCGAAACTCTATCATATTTAAAGGTAGCACAAAGTTCTAAAAAATTAGCAAGGTGTAAATTAGGATCTTCATTTGGTGTACCTCCGAATTGATTTTTTTGTACCATTCGGATAATAGCAGGTTTGAGCTCAAATGTATTAGCAGCTACATTAGGATTTTGGATAGATAAGTAAATTTCATCTGTTGTAGGATTTGCATAATTTCGTAGAGGTCTCGGTTGATGTTCATTTTCTATTCCTTGATTGTTCACATTGTTTTCCATTGTGTCAGGATTTCTAGGTTCTTTTCTTAGTTTTCTAATTCTCCTAACAGTGCGTTCTAATTCTGAATCATAGGGTATAAGATATTTAGGTCTAAATTTACGCATACAATTGAAATCAGTACACAGAAAAATAGTTAACTAAATAGGAAAATAAGTTGCAATTCAAGTAAAAGTTTTCTAATAGTCCTAATTTGTCCGTTACTCTAATTAAGATTTTTTTAAAAAAAATTTTAATTTTTACTCTCCGGCAACGGCGCCAAAAACTTGACAGCGACTGTATATATGCTAAAAAATACATGAATTTGATACAACTGCTAGAAGACTTAAATCTCCGGCAACGGCGCAAAAAACATGACAACAATTATAGGTTTGGTAAAGATGTGTGAAAAATATTAAATAATTGCAAAGTCACACTTATCAACGCAAGTATATGTATCACACAAGTAATACAGGACTCTTGGAGTCCTGGATATCGATCCCACAAAGAGTAATATTAGAGGCTACGAAATTAAGATTTAGAAAATCAATACTTAATCACAACAACATATTCAATTTGCATATTTGTCACATAATAGGCAATTAAAATAAAAATATAATTTTAATAAACTCTCAATCAACTAATTCTACTAATGTTTCTAATGTGAAGTTCAATTATAAGAAAGCATCGTTCTCCTTGTCAAGAAATTTAAGTTAATGGATAAATTGAATCGGTTCAAATTGTATTGTGCCAAATAGGAGCATACTTTTTCTTTACCCTTTAGACCAGGCATAAAGAACATTGACTAATCCTATGTTTGGTTACTAAATCTGCAGCTAGTTGGGGAGGATACCGACTCTCACTTCGGAGCTCTCACGCTCCCCTCGCCTGAGGGTAAACATATACACTTCAGCACCCAAACGATAGGACCGAATTGATGATTTTAGTCTATCACTCTAAAATCTCCAATTCTACGCTTGATAATTTTTATTTTCTTATTTATTTGCACCCAACTTTTAAGGACTTTGACCTCCCTAAATCTTGGATGTAATCCTTACTTTAGTTGTAAAACTCAACATATTTTAACAAATCAATTGGCCAGATTGAAAGTAAATTAATATTAAAGTGAAAAGATCATCACAACTTCTTTAACATTCTCATGGCACAACCAATTCAAATCACCTTTTCATAAAATTCAAACAAGGAGAAAGAGAGAGAAAACTACTCAGAACTCATGGAGAAGATACAACAAAAATTGGATTTCATATATAAAAGCAAAGTCATACAAACTACAATAAGTAAATACAACTTATCTCGAATTCCTCCCCAAGTAATTCCTATAAATTCCTCTGAATCTCTTCCTTTCTTTACATCACACAAAATTCTCCTTCGAAGCGACAAGGAGGAAGAAATCTCTCACTTTCCTTCCACTCTTACAATCTATCGAAGAATTCCTCACATTACCTAACCCTAAATTACACTCCCCTTGACACCCGTAGACCTCTCGACACTCTCTGAACACTCTGGACTCCCTTTTTTTGGCCTCCAAAATGTTTCTCTTCAAGTTGTAGAAGAGTTTTCAAGAGTGGCCTAAGAGTCCCTTCAAAAATCGTCCACATTCAGTGCATCTATTGAGAGAACCGTCGTTCTCGCCATCGGCAGCCTTCTAGAATATTTAATTCTAGACTCTCGGGAAAAACCCGCCGTCGGCGGCCTCGATGGCGTCATCAGCGCCTGAGATCAAATCTTCATATTTTGGTCCTTTTTGCTCCAAATTTGCTCCTTTTTGCATCTTTTTGTACCAATGACCATAATTCAACATACCTGCAACAAAACATCAAAAATACATTTCTTTAAAGTGCAGTATCATCAAAACTAGTGTAAAATAGGTATGAAAATTTCAACATATTTTTCTTTGATCACAAACTCTTCCGGGTGGACACATGCATCCTATTCCCTTTTTTGCACTTGTGTTTCTTGCTCAATCTGGTTCTCTCATGCAAAATTTCCCCCTTCTACAATTTTAAATATAAATCCAAAATTCATTTGACATATTCAATCTTCACTTGAACTGTCAGTTTGCTCGACAACTATCCCCGATATCTCCTTTTCTTTCCCCAGCGAGAGTTTTTGTTCCTCCTCAGCGGAACCAATTATCAATCAAAGTCTACTCTTCGTTCTAGGTTTGTTGACTTAGAAATTTGTGTTGGTTCTGTTAATCTTGTCGGTCAACACCAATACGTGTGGTGTGCTTTCCCAGCACACCACACCTACTGGGGGTCCATTTGTTGTCCTCATTTTTGGTTGAGGTCTAGTTTTTCCTCTTTAGTAGCTTAGTTTCTAGCCATAAGACTTTCTTGTTGACTATTCCTAGAGGACTAGAAAAGGAACCCTCACCAATAGCAAGTCTAAACCCTTCTTTGCTCAACTTGAAGTTCCACATAATGGTTTTAACCTCTACACTTAGTAGGTGAGTTAAGTATGGAGGAGCTCAAGGGGAGTCCCCCATAGGATAGTCAGACCTTAGGACTAACCCTAGGTGATCTGGTTTTGGTGGGGCCAACTCACACTCACACTACACCTCTCACATACCTTAAAACCCTCATCCCTAATTCGTTTTGGAAAACTCATATGGATGACCCTATACCACTAGTCTTTGACTAAGAGGGTTAGAACATACATATTGAGCATCAAAATGAGTCCTCACATGGCTTTTATTGGCTTGGTGTGACTTCATGACTTGTTGGCCCATTTTAGCCCAAAGTCCCAAAATTACCAAAATACCCCCAAAACCCTATTTTTTGTCAAAAACCCCAAAATTATCCAAAATACCCAAATTTATCCAAATATCATCTAAAACCACACCCACTACCTAAATTATATAATATTTGCCAAATTTCCAAAATACCCCTAAAAATTGCCAAAATGTCCTCATGACCTAAAAATTCCAAAAATTCCCAAAAATTCCAAAATCATCCCAAATATTTTCAATTTCAATTTTTTATCATCAATTTCACCAGATTGGACAAATTTTACCTAAATGACCAAAAGCCCCAATTTGCCCTTAAAGGCCCAAATGTCCCTAAATTAGCCCCAATTTTAGCCCAATTGACCCAATCTTGCCCAATTTCAATTCTAAACCAAAAATCAGCATTACCAATTCTATTCTAAATAAAATTCAAGCCCAATTTGATCCAATTGAAAGCCCAATTTCATTCAAATCAAAAAGGCTGATCGTATGCCTAAATCCACCAAATCAGCCCACCAATTCAATTCAAAATCACTTGAAATCTTTATCAAGCCTTCATAACATATTCATACACCAAACTCAACATTTAATTAGCCTAAATTTTAGACCAAAATTAATTTCTATTTTAAAAGCCCAAAGCCCACTACATTTAATTTCAAATGCCCAAGTTCAAAGCCCACATGACAATTATTTCTTTCCATCATCCATTTGATTAAAATCATTCCTAAAGTCCTAAATCCAAAATTAAATCATTCCAAATCAAGCATCATGCCGAAATCTTCCAAAATATTTCAAAATTCTAAAAATCCCTTCTCATGAAAGTTGACCAAGCCAAGGACAAGCCATAAAGCCACTCCTAAGTCATAGATAAGCCATGAGAGTCATGCCACATCATCAATCTATTATAGGAAAGAGGCTAAACCACTTTCAAATATCCTTAATATTCTCTTAAACCCTCCCATGAATCACTCTAACCCATGTTTATCCAAATCTCTTTGGATAGAGACCTCACCATGATAATTAACCTGATCCTGTCTATTTCCCTCAGCACCCAAACCAGCTTTGAGAGGTGAACCCAGACCCAAACCATGATTGGATCCAATTTGACCCAAAATAGCCCTTTACTCAATCCATTTTGTTCCAACACCTATACACATGAAAACCCCAAATTGGTGCTCCAAAACGAAGCCCTGAACCCCCTGACTAAATGATGAACCCTCCCCTGTCGGCCAGCCACCTTGGTGGCTAGAGAACACCATGGCCAAGAAAGCCCATATGGTCAAAACTCAAAATTGAACCTACCTGATGTGCACAACTCCAATTAGACACGTGGGAATTTCTTCCCTCCACCAAAGTAACCATAAACACCCACTAATTTCTATGGTGGCCTCTCCAAGCCCTTTTATTTAAACTCCCCCTCCTTGGCCAAAGGGGGAGAGCTTGAAATTCCTTAGGGAAACTCTGTCAAATTGCTTCCAAAGCTTCCTTGAGACCTCTTGAGCTTAACCCAACCATCCTTAACCACCCAAATCAATTGCTCAAGCTCAATTTTTTTTGCCCAATTCCTAGGCCAAAACAGGACACTCTCTAAACCTCCACCAAATTTAAATTAATTGCACCCACACCATCCCCACAGCAAGAGAAGAAGATCCCCCACAAAAGCTGCATCATCAGAGCACCCTAAGGTGGATTTTGATCAACCCCCTAAATTGGCTTTGGTTGAAATCATGCCTAGGCAATTCACCACAGCTAGGGACTTCTTCTGGGACCTCTTTAGACTCAAGGCAAGCTTCCACAAGAATCCAATCGAGGCTACCCCTCTTTGACCAAGGTATTGAAAGTTAACCCTAAATCGAGCTTTATTTAATTCTCCAAGCTTATAGGATTGATTTAAGGCTTGATCAATCATATGGATGTGATCTCCTTGTCAAGACGAGCATTTTAAAAAAAACCGCACTCAATTTCGTTAAGAATCGGGAGAGATATCAAGCTTTGAAAATGGACAGTTTTCATGCTAGCTCTATCAGGGACAATGACCAAACGTCGTCCGATGGAGCGTGTATTCATCAGATGGCTCTGATCAAGCTGGACGAGCCGCGGTGTGAATGGCAGAGCTAACGCGGATGGCGACGCCCTATCCTATGGCGACACGCGGCTCATCAACCCGTACGAGGATCCAGTCAGCGCTGCTGGTTTAAGTAGGAAATTAGGGGATTTTTCTTATTTATTAATGCTCAGAACTTTAAAAATGCATAACTTTGTGTGGAAAAATCATAAAAATAAAATAAAAAAAATCATGTTGCTCAGTGAGGAGAGGAAAACAATGTGGAAACATTTTCAAGTTTTTTTATTGCATATATTATTTTTAATTAATTAAATAGTGTTTTCCTTATTTTAACTCTCCATTTGCATAGGCATATCACCATGACTTGAGCTTTTGGATTTTGATTCTACATGTTATTAGATATCTTTCCATGATTTTTCCAAGGTTAGGGGAGATCTCTAGGCATAACTATCTAATTTTTAAGTTAATGGTCCCTATTTTGATATAAAAAATATAATAAATAAAATACTCATAAAAAAATAAAAAATTTGTTTTGGTAAGTTAACTGTGGTCAAAGAATCCTAGAAAAAATATAAACTTGATTTAATTCATTAAAAATATTCCTATTTGTCACTCACCCTAAAAAATGAAAAAAAATTAATTTGGAGTAAATATAAATTTAAATGGCATAAGAACTATTCCACACTTTAATTTAATGTCAAGGGAGCTCCCCATAAAAATTTCAAGTCAATTGGAGTTAATTTGGTTACTTAAATGGATTAATTGTGTAAAATAGCATTTTTTTGGCACTAAAATAATTATAATAATTAAAATACAACTCAAAAAATTACAAAAGTTGGTTTTTAGAGCTCCTTATAACCAAAGGAACATAAGAAAAATAAAATTTAATTAAAAATAAAAACTTCATTTTTTAGCTAATTTTAACCCTTTAAATAATTAAAAATTAATTAAAAATCATAAAAATGACACAATTGTAAAAACATACTAAAATATCTCATTTGGCTTCCTTATCACTTGAAATCAATTAAAATAATTTTCCTAACTTTCTAAGTCAAGATGTTAATTTTAAAAGCTAAAAAATGAATTTTCTTTAATTTCTCACCAAAATAATTCTAATAATTAAAATGTAAGCAACAAAAAACAATTGTTTCTTTGGGTCCCATAGACTCAGAGAGAATTAATAAAAATATAAAACTTAATTTTCCATCTAAATATTATTTTATATTTAATTAATTCTCAAAACAAACAAATGATCCTAATAATTAAATTAAACCTTTAAAAATCATGAAAATTGGTCCAAGTGGTCCTCTAATCTAGATGAACCTCCAATATTTTNGTTCCTGATCATTTGAAACCAATTAAAATATTTTTCTTAATTTTCTTAATTTTCTAAGTGAAGATATTAATTTTAAAAGGCTTAAAATGAATTTTTCTAATCTTTCACTAAAATAATACTAATAATTAAAATATAAATCAAAAAAATATGAAATTGTTTTCTTTGGACTCCTTGGGCTTAGAGAGATTTAATAAAAATATAAAACTTAATTTTCCATCTAAATATTATTTTATATTTAATTAATNATTTAATTAATACTCAAAACAAACAAATAATTTTAATAATTAAATTAAATCTCTAAAAGTCATGAAAATTGGTCCAAGTGGTCCTCTAACCTAGATGAATTTCTAAAAATTTTCAGAAGGCTAGAAGTTTTATTTTGATTCAGTTATTATATTTTCATTGAAAATCTATATTTTGCATTAAAAATTATTATAAAATTAAATAAATTAAAAAAAAATCACATTNATGAATTTCTAAAAATTTTGAGAAGGCTAGAAGTTTTATTTTGATTCAGTTATTAAATTTTCATTGAAAATCTATATTTTGCATTAAAAATTATTATAAAATTAAATAAATTAAAAAAAAATCACATTTTCTCCTCTGATGTGTTAATTAACCCATGAGTGAGGTAACATAAAACTTTTAAGTCATTTGAGTCTAATTTAATGAATTATAGGGTANTTATATATATAATTAAATAAATTTGAAAAAACCACATTTTTCTCCAGTGATGTTTTAATTAACCCATTAGTGAGGTAACATAAAATTTTTAAATCATTTGAGTCTACTTTAATGAATTATAGGGTATTAAGGCTTTAGGGGCAAAAGTGTAATTTTGGAATTTAGGCTTTAATTAATATTTAAGCCTAATCAAGAGGGTAAGTGGGCACTATATGATCTTAAATAACATGTCTTGATGATTTAAACACAAAAGGGGTAAAGTGGTAGAAACCAACGTCACTTGGACTTTATAAAGGATAAATTTGTAATTTTTCAAAATTAATGAAAATTGGAAGAGCATTAAATAGGAAGATATCAAGGTGAGTGGTTTGATTTAGAAGATCATAATCCAATGATTTTAAACCCTCCAACTAATGGATTTGAAATGATTTCTAATTCATGATAATGATTAAATAACATAAAATATTCAAAGAGCTTTTTTTAAAAAAAATTACAAATCTACCCATTAAAACATAAGGGCTTAGTAGTGAGCTAGGCTTAATCAAGTTTTATTTAATAAAGTTTAGAAAATAACTTATAATTAAGTTAAGACATTTCAAAACACTACAAGCCCATCCTTAAATATCAAATTAATTAAATTCTTTAATTATTTAAAGTCAAATTACCCTTAAGGATCTTTCCCATATAATTCTTAAGTGAGATATCAAATGATGGTTACCCCACTTAAGAGATAACTAAAACATCATAATTCACTGACCATAAGGGTATTGAATGGATGAACTATATAGTAAATATAATAAGATCAAAACAAACTCAAGGTAATTCCAGGGACTATGAAATGTTTAGGGTATTACTCGAGATTTCTTCATAAACCCATTAGAAATCTTGTAGGACATCTGAACTTATTATAATTTGCTTAATGAAATCATCCTCAAAATTTAAACCCACTAAGTTATGACATAGGATCTAGTAGACACACCTTAAATTTGTATTTTCTACTTTCCTTATAAGCATGCTTTAATTCCTGCAAAATTATATATATATACATGCTTTGTAAGTACTGACTTTTTAGGTGGTGGAATGAGAAGACTCGCCAAGTACACTTTTACAGTTTATAGTGCTTTCTTCTCTCATACTTTCTACCCTGCACTTTTATGTTTACAAACTTACATGCTAAACAACGATGTCACCTTGCATGAAAACGAAAACTGCTAGGATAGCCACAAAACTGAAACCAAAATCAAAATTAAAATCAACAAAGATAAAATTCACCTCCACAGCATTCAAAATATAAGACAACTCAAAATTTAACACAAACATCACAAAATAATAATTGCAACTAAATTAAGACGTCTCTATCGGATGATTGGGAATCCATCAGAAGAGGTAACCTATGATTTCTAATGAGATTTCCCACGGTCTAAATGAAAGTATGGAATTCATTAAGTTGAGTTTGGTAAATTCATTTGGACTAAGTGAATTTGATAGAAAATAGTGGTGTCGGAACAAGGGAACCGTAGGATCATAACCAGTGTCGCTCTAATCAACTTTTATATGCCCCATATATTTAAAGAACTATAACCATAGGGACATCTGATTTGACATTATAACCTGACACCTTAGAAAACTTAAACTCGTCACAAAGAGGAGCTTGGAGCTAGCATGGTGGGTAGCACGACTATCTTCAACAGTAAAATAATTCTTCCCAAACTAAACTAATTTCCTTTCCATATAATTAAACAACAAAGCCATAGAACTTCAAGGTTGTTTGCTTATGCAACGTAAATCCTGAACTCATCTTTAGGTCTTTGTACAATCGTGTTGTGTAATATAAGCCCTAACTTGCCTTAGAATTCCAAGGTCTTCGTTTGTTATGACCTAAATCCTCACATCTTCTAGGCTATTTGTGTGATCTTTTCACATAAATGTAAGCCCTAACAAATAAAGTTGGCAGGATGAAACATTTAAATAATTTTCTCCTCTAAATTGAAGTCAAACCAAAGAATGGACAGGGAAGTCACCGAGGTTCTCCTTCGGAGCTGTGACATCCCCTAGCGCTTCCTTCTTTAGATTCCACAATTAAAGGTCCAAAATTTGAGCCATTCCCGTTTCACACCTCTTTGTCCGATTTTGTCGAAAAGTCCTATTCTTTGACTCCTTTGAAGATAATATTTCCTGATTTTTATCGAGAGTTTTCTTACGTGACTTTGGTTATCTAGGATGTAATTAACTATAAGAGTTTTCCCTTATAAGAAGTTTTTTTGAACCCAACTTAAAAAAAACCCTATATAATTCTTCATAATAAATAGGGGAAATTATCGGCAAACAAAATGGTTTTGCAGACCAAACGGACATTATATACTTCTTAGTTTATTTGATCGAGCGTCACCCTGAAGTTTTGTGTTTATCTTTCGGGATTGATATAGGGTTTGAGGTACAGCGCTCTTTCACTTAAACTATGAAAAATATGAGGTCAGTTTGATTTCATATTTTTCTAAACTATATATATATATATATATATATATATATATATATATATATAAAATAAAATGTCCCTCCGAAGCAGGTGACGGGATTATGATTCCGGTGACCGACAGCTTCTAATGAAAAACTCCACAACCAAAAATAGCACCGACAGTTAATTAACTTAAGACATAGGTTAATTAATCATATTGGTTTAGGGGTTTACTATTTTAAGGTTTAGGTTCACTAATCTTATTGGTTTAGGGTTAACTAACATAGGATTTAGGTTAACTAATTCTGTTGATTTACGTTTAACTAACTTAAGGTTTAGGTTAACTAATCTTATTGGTTTACATTTAACTAACTTAAGGTTTAGGTTTACTAATCCTATTATTTTAGGGTTAACTAACCTAAGATTGAGGTTAACTAATCCTATTGGTTTAGGGTTAACTAACCTAAGGTTTAGGTTAACTAATCCAGTTGGTTTGGTGGCTAACTAATGTAACCTCAAAGTTGGCCAACCAAGTATTGGATTTAAATCGGGTTGATGCTAAGGAGTTGAATTCAGATCACGGAGACCGACATGAACCCTAAATTGGCCAGACTAGGTTAAGCTTGTGCTCGGGTTAGACTAACCTAACCTAACTCAAACCTACTCCCCTAATTAGTAAATTATGATGATTAGAATGCTTTTCAATATGGTTTTAAGGTTTCCAAGATTTGTTTAAAGTCAAAGAACAAAATCAAGGGGGATTTGGAAATTCCACATGTCTTATTTTTCTTAATTATTTTAAATGACCCATTTCATTTTTTAAAAAAAAATCTTTACAGAGGAATCAAAATGACTTAAAAAAATCATAGAAAATTGTTTCCAAGCCACTTAATATCTCTGCTAAATTTCATATTTTTCTCATTTATATTTTAATTTTTTATGATTTAAATACTCCAAAACTTCAAAAATTAATTTAGAAATATTTCCTTAATGAAAAATTGTGATTTCAGTTTTGAAAAATTCTTCTCATTTTTCTGAGTTCATAGGGTTTAGTTTGACTAGATAGAAATATTGTGAGATCTATAGTGATCCTTAAAAAAATCCCCACCAGGAGTCCTTTATGCATCTTTTGACCTCCAATTTAATTTAACTAAAACCTAATGTATTTAAGGTTTAAGGAGATTAACTAAGCCTAATAGGGATTAAACCTAATTTTAGTTTAATTTAATTTAAAACTAATGTAATGAAGGTTTAAGGAGGTTAGTTAGGCATAATAAGGATTAGATCCAATTTTGGTTTAATTTAATTTGAACCTAATGAAATTAATGTTTAAGGAGATTAATTAGGCCTAATAGGGAATAGACCTAATTAGTTTTTAATTAGACTTAAGCCAAATGTAATTAAGGTTTATGGAGATTAATTAGGCCTAATAGGGATTAGAACTAATTAGGGTTTAATTTAACTTAAGCCAAATGTAATTAATGTTAAAGGAGATTAATTATGCCTAATAGGGATCAGACCTAATTAGGGCTTAATTTAACTTAAACCTAATTTAATTGAGGTTTAAGGAGATCAATTAGGACAAATAGTGATTAGAACTAAATAAGGTTTAATTTAACTTAAATCTAATGTAATTAAGGTTCAATGAGATTAATTAGTCTTAATAAAAATTAGACCTAATTAGGGTTTAATTTAACTTAAACCTAACGTAGTTAAGTTTCAAGGAGAATAATTAGGCCTAATAGGGATTAAACCTATTTAGGGTTTAATTTAACTTAAACCTAATGTAATTAAAGTTCTAGGAGATTAATATAATTATGGTTTAAGGAGATTAATTAGGTCTAATAGGGATTAGACCTAATTAGGTTTAATTTGAATTAAACCTAACGTAATTAAGGATTAAGAGATTAATTAGGCCTAATTACGGTTTAGTTTGACTTAAACCTAATGTAGTTAAGGTTTAAGGAAATTAAATGAGCTTAATAAGGATTAGACATAATTAGTGTTTAATTTAACTTAAACCTAATGTAATTAAGGATTAAGGAGATTAATTAGAATTAATAAAGATAAGACCCAATTAGGGTATAATTTAACTTAAACTTTAAGTAATTTAGGTTTAAGAAGGTTAATTAGGCCTAATAAGGATTAGAACTTATTAGGGTTTAAATTAACTTGAACCTAACGTAATTAAGGTTTAAGAAGACTAATTAGGCCTAATATGGATTAGACCTAATTAGTGTTTAATTTAACTTAAACCTAACATAATTAAGGATTAAGGATATTATTTAGAATTAATAAAGAATATACCCAATTAGGGTTTAATTTAACTTAAACTTTAAGTAATTAAGGTTTAAGAAGGTTAATTAGGCTTAATAAGGATTAGATCTTATTAGGGTTTAATTTAACTTAAACCTAACGTAATTAAGGTTTAAGGAGACTAATTAGGCCTAAGATGGATCATACCTAATTTGGGTTTTATTTAAGTTAAACCTATTAATTAAGGTTTAAGGAGATTAATTAGGCCTAATAGGGATTAGACCTAATTAGGTTTAATTCAACTTAAACCTATTTTAATTAAGGTTTAAGAAGGTTAATTAGGTCAAATAGGGATTAAACCTAATTAGGGTTTTGCTTGGGTTTGGGTTCGTTTGGGTTGAACCCAGAAGTCTAAGTTTAAGTTGAACCTATTTGTGGTTGGATTCAAAAGTTTATGGTTTTGACTTTAGTCTATGTAGGTTAGACCTAAATGTTATGTGGGTTCATTTAGTTTGAATCCAAAAAGTTGGGGTTTTGATTTGAGCCTGTATGTGTTGGACCCAAAAGTCTTGAAAGGATGACTAAACCCAATGCCAGTTAGGATTTAGTATCACCCTAGGTTCAATGTGGAAATCAAACCTAGGGGATTTGATCAATCATATTGGCATCCAAGGAAATTGTTCAAACTTAAGGGATTTTAGGAGTTTTAAATTTAAATTTAAAATTTTATGATTTTATCCCTAAGAGGCAAAATGTCATTAAAATTTTTTTAGGGGCTAAAAATTATCATTTTAAGGTTTAAAATTGTCACCCTGAATTTTCTAGCCATCTCCAACTTTAATTTCAAATTCTTTGATTTTTATAATTACTAAACAAAAATAATTACAAAGTCTAATGAAAATTAGTGAATTTTGCTTTAGAGACATTTCTTAGCCTTGGAAAAATCAAAGAATATTCCTAAAATTGAAAAGATCATCCTCTAAAAATTTCATTATTTTAGGATTTATAAATAATTTTTTATAATTAAATTACTCCATAAAGTAGTTAATTATTTAAAAATTAAGTATAATTAATTAATTCCAGAATTTGTTTTTATAATTTCCTCCTTTCCTTACTGAATCACAGATATTTTTATTTTATTTTTGTGATTTTTCTATGTCAAGTTATGTATACTTAATGATTTTAGTTGTTTTCTGTATTTATTAAATCCTAAATTTTCTATTAATCCGCATAGGCGCCAACACAACCTCGGAGAGGTCGAAACTCCACGCAGTGCATTTTCAATGGATGCGCTTTACACACGGGAGGCCACATGGCCCGCGATTTAATTTGTTTCGTATGGATGGATCAACAATCTAATTAAATCAGATCCGTTCATTTCCGATACACAAATATGAACGGTATTAGTTTATCGTCTCTGTGGGACGATTAATCGAGAGTCAATCAACTTTGAACACCATCATCTCTCTCATTTCTCCACGAATTTGGATGAAATTTTTTTGCAGAGCTTCATCTCGATGAGACGAATCAATCCATATGATTAGATCCCTATGGATTGATGGGTGTGTATGTCTTTTTCTATCTTCTTGATCATTTTTAATAGTGCATTCAACTGAAGTAAGGGTAAATAGGTGATGAATTCTAGGATGCTTGATTCATCAGCACATTCATATCATTCTCATCTTCAATTCCAATATAGTTGCAATACACTTCTGGGTCCATCGGTTTCCAAGGAAGAAACACTTTCTCCCAACTCTCATAAGGTACTTGTGATTCACTGCATAGTAGGAAAATAGTAGATGGATGTCCCAGTCCTGTTGCAAATCTATTAACAATCAAATCCAAAACCAGTTTCGCAATTATTGCACCAATATCAATTGGTTTTTCAGTTTGAATACAGTAATTCAGAATAACACTCTCCATAGTTACCTTGCTAATTTTCATAGTGGGGAGTAATTTTGATGCAATAAAGAAATGTCAAGCCTTAGATGCAGGATTCAACAATGATAATGAAAAACTTATATTTCCATCATTTCATGCCTCCCAATTTGCATCTTCACCCATAAGGTATCGATAGAGTTCATTCATATTATCTCTTGTAGGGGTAAAATTTGCATAGTGGCAAATAGTAACACTTTCAATCATAAACATCTCTTTTATTCTTGAAGTAGTGAATTGCACAAATTTTCTTCACACATAGATGAATCCTTGGTTGATTCCATGAAGATTTGCATAAAACTCTTTCACCAGAAGGACAACTACAATGATAGTAGTGTAACAAAGCACTTTCCAGGGTCTCTGCGCAATAATCTCTTCCACTCGATTATTGGGTGTGTTAAATCCTCGATCCACAAATCCCCTTTCGTTGATTAGCCTCTTCTTCACAAGAACTCAATCATTTAACTTCTGTGCATTAAAACTGACAAACTTTCTCCGGTTGAAAATTTCAAATATTGCAGAATATTGTAGAGTGGGAAGCTATAGAATTGAAAAGTGGTGACTCTTCCCTTGTTTCCCTCCTAAAATGTACTTTGGAATCAGTTCTTGGGAGTTATAAGGAGAAGAACTTGTCAAAGACCGCCAAAAAATTTCTTTTGAAATGTTTTAAGTCATTTTTGTTGCTAAGGTGCTTCAGGCGCCAGCTCTCTGGAATGTGTCGCTTTAGGCGCCAATTCCAAAAAATTTTCCATTTCAGTTTCGATCTAATAAATTCTCAATTCCTCCATAAAATTAATTAAATAAAGATGTTTCTATATATTTTCTTATTGTCAAGTTTCTTAAATACACGTAATCTATAAAAATATAAATATAAATTTACATTAAATATTCCAAACAAAAACATAAAAGCAAAATAAACAAAGATAATAATGGGTTGCCTCCACGAAGCGCTTGGTTTAATGTCGTTAGCCCGACATTTCCAATCTTTATTCTAGGTGACCAAACATTACAGTCACTTTAAAAGCTGGTCTTTGACCATCAAAATATTGTTTCAATTTGTACCCATTCACTTTAAATATCCTTACAACCTTAGGTTCTTCAATATTAACAGCTCCATAGGGATAGACTCTTACAATTTTGAATGACCCTTTGCATCTAGACTTCAGTTTTCCAAGAAATAATTTCAATCTTGTATTGTATAATAAAACTTCCTATCCAGGCTCAAATTCCTTTTTTATTATCTTCATAACATGACATTTTTTATTATTTCTTTATAAATCCTAGTATTATCATAAGATTCATTCTTATTTTCTTCAAACTCATTCAATTGCAATAATCTTTTCACACCAACATCTTTCAAATTGAAATTAAATTCCTTAATAGCCCAAAAAGCTTTATACTCCAATTCTACTGGTAATTGACAAGTCTTCCAAAAAATTAATCTATACGAGGACATTCCTATAGGTGTCTTATAAGTTGTCTTATATGCTTATAATGTAGTACCTAATCTAGTAGACCAATCCATTTTATTAGAATTCACACTTTTTTTCCAAATTTCTTTTAAGCCACCTTAAATAGAAGTTAGACAACCTATGCGTGTTTCAAAAATTTAGGGTTTAGACCGACCCACCACATGATGTCCAGAATGTCGGTTAACACTAAAATCCTTCAATTGAAGCCCCATAAATTTTGAGGCCACATTTTAGTAATACAAAGTTCCTCACAGCTCACAGATCCATAAAAACCTTTAATGAGAGGTTGGGACCCTAATTTTGGTTTAGACTCTTACTACTGTGTTAAGCCTCAAACAATGGTATCAAATTGAAGTAATACATTATTGATGCTCAAATCAATGTTGGATAATTTAATTTCACTTTGAATAGTTATTGGTAGCACAAGGATTCATAAAACGCCATCCACACTAATCTACGCACACACGAGAAGAAAACCAAAGAGGCAAGGGAGCTTGAGCGCTCAAGTTCCCACCCCTTTGTTTGGCATCTCCAAAAGAGGCACCAAATGCTACATGGGCCCTACAGTGCCCATGTATGGTGCTTGAGTACCTAACTCCCTTGGTGCGATGCATCATTTGGCCTTTCGGCGCTTGGGTGGACAACATTCCGCATGCAATTTTTGCCAACCCGAGAGCACTACGCTCGAGCGCTACTGTATGTACTTTGGCTCCAAGAGTGAAAATGCCATAAACTAAGTGATAGGTACTTTTGTGACTACTTCTGTGCTTAAGCTCTAGACATTTAAAACACAATGGCTTTATACTGACATACCTTGCATGTAGGGTAACAAAACTCATTTAACCTAGTAATTTTACCATTTTTGAAAGGAGACGGATTAATGTAAGGGAATGTTGTATTTTTTGCATGTGAACCACTAAAATAATTTCCAAATGGAATTGAGCACATGCACATCATCAAAGTAATTTCTTGGATAGGGGGAGCCGCTGACCTCGTGCAAATGATCACTCATTTTGGGAGAGAAGCTAAGAAAGAATTTTAGAGAGCCGTGAGAGGCTATTGGAGCATTCTCTTCCATCTTCTTCTTGATCTTTTTCATCTTCTTCATCTCCCTCTTCTTCCTCACCACTTCTATGAGTGGGCTTTTCATTTTTTGAAGAGAAAGGAGGAACCTGAAGGATTTCTTGTAGCTTCCATAAATTCTCCTTGTATAAGAACACTACTTTCCTCTTTGGAGAAGAAACAGAGCTATTTTCATCGGTATAGGTTTGGAGCAGGGAGGAAGCAAAGTACATGCCACTCCAACTGTCACGAAGGTAAAAATCGTTAAAAAACTCTTGCAATTTCTTTTCTAGCAAGCCTTTTAGGTCTGGTAATAGAGAATTTAGACTAGGATTCTATGTTAGAGGAAAGTGATAGGTTTTGGAGCATTTTCATTGAATAACCCTCATGAACCTTTATTATTTCCCCGCAATCCCCAACACATTGACCTAATTACCGAGTGAGTAATTGTGATCTTGTGATTATTTAGCTGCTTCATCCCTTGATGAATGGTTTGAAGCCACGATGATTTAAAGAATGAAAAAAATCCTTTAATCCACATTCCCTGGATTGTAAAGATTTTATCTTTGAGGAAAAACCTTCATTATTTTAAGGTTTTATTTAGTGGAAAAGTCTTTTCGAATTTTCCTGGATAATTAGAGGTAGGGCCTTTGTTATGTTGTTTAGCGGATGGTAGATATGACTTCTTAGAAATCAGTACCGGGCGGAGAACTGAAATTCGGGTACTAGCCTCGAAAAAGAAAGACTATACCAGCTTGGGCAACTGCTAGGGACATTACATCCGAACTGGATGTAGTCAAAGAATGGAAATTGCTTAGGGCATTATGCAAAATTTAAAGGTGGGAATCAAAATTTAGATACTGACTCGAGAGGAGAACTGGAATTCAGGTACCAGCCTCAGAAAGGAAAGACTATACTAGCTCGGGTAACCATTAGGGACATTACGTCCGAACTAGATCTGGTTGAAGAATGACAACCACTTGAGACATTATGCCAAACATCAAGGTAGGAACCAGAATTCAGGCACTGACCCCAGGTACCAACCTTGAAAAGGTAGGAATATACTAGTTCAGGCAACCGCTAGGGACATTATGTTTAAACTAGATCTAGTCGAAGTATGGCAACTGCTTGGGACATTACGCCAAACTTTAAGGTGGGACAAAAAATTTAGGTACTGACTCAGGGAGGAGAACTAGAATTCAGGTACCAACCTTAAAAAGGAATGACAATACCTGCTCGAGCAATCGCTATGACCATTACATTTGAACTAGATCTATTTGAAAAATGACAACCGCTCAAGACATTACCCCAAACTTCAAGGTGGGAGTCAGAATTCAGGTGCTGACCCCGAGAGAACTGGAATTCAAGTACCAGTCTCAAAAATAAGACTATACTAGTTTGAGCAACTGCTAGGGACATTACATCCGAACTGGATCTAGTCAAAGAATGACAACTGCTCGGAACATTACGCTAAACTTTAAGGTGGGAATCAAAATTCAGGTATTGACCCTAGGAGAGGAACTGGAATTCAAGTACCAGCTTCAAGAAGAAAAAACTATACCAGTTCGGGCAACCGCTAGGGACTTTACGTATGAATTAGATCTAGTCTAAGAATGGAAACCGCTCAGGACATTACGCCAAACTTCAAGGTTGGAATCAAAATTCAGGTATTGACCCCACGATGAGAACTGGAATTCAGGTACCAACTGATACACCAAAAATATATGCATTTTTAGACCCATCTTTTATACTCATTTTTGGTGATATTGCACTTTAATGGAAGGTATTTTTTATGTTTTTTTGCAGGTTGTTGAATTTTAGGACTTGGAGCAAAAAGGAAGCAAAAAGAATGAAATTTGGAGTCAAAATAGAATTTTTGAAAAATTGTTCAGCACCGACACGCCAGACTGGGCGCTGACGGTGCCAGTGCTAGAAGATTCGATGAATTTGGATGCTTTTTGAAGAGCTTTTGGATGCACTTATTGGAGAACCGACCCTAGGCTCTATTTAAAGCTGAAATTGATCAGAAAAGATTCCCCCTTCGCCCCTTTTGGCACCTCTTCGTGCTCCTCCTTGCCACTTTACATCATTCCACGCCATTCCACACAATTAGTTAGTTATTTTCTTTATAGTTTTGAGTTTGTGTGGTGAGTTTAAGTATGAATTCTTCTCTAAAAAGTGTTGGAAAAGAAGAGAAGTGAGAGATTTCTTCTTCCTATATTTCCTAAGAGAGGCTACAAGAGATTTGCTTTGAGAAAGAGTTTCGGATAAGTTTTGTTTGTTTATTATTATTATATGAAATTTGTGTTTTGTTGTATCTTTCTCATGAAGTCTAAGTAGTTTCTTTATCTTTCTCCCTACTCTGAGATATGGTGAAATGAAGAGAAAATTTGGATGTGCCAATGTTAAAATATAAAATAAATTGTGATGGTTTTTCAACTTCACTCTTATTTTACTTTTTGATCTGGTCAATTGAATTGTTAAAATATGTTGTGAAGCATATGATCCAAGAAATGGTGCTATTAGAAATATTAAAAATCAATTAGGACATATTACTACTGCACTTAGTAACAAACCTTCATGAAATCTTCTGAGTACTTTAGAAATTAATCCAAAAGATCAAAATAAGGAGCAAATTAAAGCTATTCAATTACGAAGTAGAAAAGAAGTTGAACCAAGAATCCAAAGAGAAACTGAAGTTGATGAGGAGAAGGAAGAGATGAAAAGTGACCATAATAAAAATGAACAAACACAAGTTCATTTAGAAAAACCACTACCTTTGTTTCCTCGACAACTAAAGTAGAAGAATAAAGATAAAAAATTTACATAAAAGTTAACAATAAACATTCCTTTCATTGAGGCTTTAGAAAAAATGTCAAGTTATGTGAAATTTATGAAAGATATACTAAATAAGAAAAGGAAGCTTACAGATCATGAGACCGTTGCACTCAGTGAAGAGTGTAGCACTATTATGTAGAAAAAGCTTCCTGAAAAGTTAGAAGATCCTGGTAGTTTTACTATATCTTGTGCAATTGGTGAAAAGCTTTATGGAAAAGCCTTATGTGATTTAGGAGTGAGTATCAATCCTATGCCTCTATCAGTTTTTAAACGTTTAGATTTAAGGGAGATTTCTCCTACTACTGTAACTCTTCAGTTAGTTGATCGATCAATCACTTATCCTAAAGGATTAATTGAAGATGTATTAGTAAAAGTGGATAAATTTATTTTTCCTGTAGACTTTATAATATTAGATATGAAGAAAGATAAAAAGATTTCTATTATTTTTGGGAGACCATTTCTTGCAACAGGGAGAGCTATAATAGATGTGTAAAAAGGAGAATTAATAATGAGAGTTAATGATCAAGAAGTAACATTTAATATAAAAAAATCTATGAAATATCCTGCAAACAAAAAATACAATGAATGTTTTAGGATTGAAGTTACTGATTATCTAAGTAATGAGCACTTTAAGTAAGACTTCGAAGAAAAATTTAGGCAAGAAGAATTTAGTGAAAATGAGAATGAAATAAAAGAAGAAAATTTAGATTATATTCAAAGTAAATTTAAAACTTTAGATTTGTTGGAAAATGATAATAAAAATCTTATTCCTTCAAATATTAAACTACTTAAACTTGAACTGAAAGTATTACCTGCCCATTTAAAATATGTGTTTTTAGGAGATTCATCTACATTGCCTGTTATTGTATCTCTTGAGTTAACTGAAATTCAAGAATAAAAATTAATAGAAATGATAAAAAGATATAAAAAGACTTTTGGATGGACTTTAGCAGATTTTGAAGGAATCAGTCCTTCAATTGTATGTACAAAATTCTATTAGATGAACAATATGAACCTAAAGCTGATCCTCAAAGGAGATAAAACCCAATAATGAAAGAAGAAGTTAAAAAGAAATTTTAAAATGGTTAGATGATGGAATTATATATCTTATTTCAGACAGTGCTTGGGTAAGCCCAATTCACTATGTTACATAGAAAGGTGGAGTGACCGTTGAAATAAATGAGAAAAATAAATTAATTTTAATAAGACAAGTTACTTGTTGGCAAATTTGTATAGACTATAGAAAATTAAACATGGCCACCAAGAAAGATCACTTTCTTTTACCCTTTCTAGACCAAATGTTGGATAGATTGGCTGGAAACAAATTTTATTTCTTTTTAGATGGATATATCGGTTATCATTAAATTCCAATTGCTCCTGATGATCAAGAGAAAATAACATTTATAAGCCCTTATGAAACTTTTTCTTTTCGTAGAATGTCTTTTGGACTATGCAATGAACCTGCGACATTTCAAAGATGTATGATATCAATTTTTAGTAATTTGATTGAACATGGAATTGAAGTATTTATGGATGATTTTACTATATTCGGGACTTCTTTTGAATTATGTTTAAATAATTTAGAAAAAGTTCTGGAATTATGTGAAAAAATCAACCTAGTACTAAATTGCAAAAAATGTCAATTTAAGGTTGCAGGAGAAATTGTACTTGGGCATAAAATTTCTAAAAATGACATGGAAGTAGATTCTGCAAAAGTTCAAGTTATTGAAAAATTACCACCTCCTACTACGGTCAGAGGGGTAAGAAGTTTTTTAGGACATATTGGTTTCTACATGCGTTATATAAAATTTTTTTTAAAAATAACTAAGCCATTATGCTAACTTTTAGAAAAAGATACAAAATCTGATTTTAATGAGGAATGTATAAAAGCATGTGAATTATTGAAAGAAAAATTAATCACTACACCTATAATAGTCCCACCTGATAGGAAGAAACCATTTGAAATAATGTGTGATGCTAGTAATTATGCTATTGGAGCTGTTTTAGGGCAAAGGCACAACAAAATTTTTAAAGTAATATGTTATGCTAGTAAAACTCTAAATGATGCTCAAATTAATTACACTACTACTGAAAGAGAGTTATTAGTTATTATTTATGCCTTTGTTAAATTTAGACCTTACTTGATTGGAACCAAATGTATAGTGCATACAGATCATTTTGCTATCAAATACTTGATGCAAAAGAATGATTCTAAACCAAGATTGATTAGATGGATACTTCTTTTACAAGAGTTTGATTTTACTGTAGTTGATAGAAAGGGAAATGATAATCAAATGATTGATCATTTGTCTGGACTAGAAAAAGAAATATTAACTAATTTTATAGAAGTAATTTTAGAAAATTTCCCTCATAAACAATTATATAATATTGATGAAATTAATATACCGTGATATGCTGATATAGTAAATTATATTGTAAGCAATATTCTACCACCTCATATTAAAAATCAACAATTAAAGAAATTTATATATGATTAAAAATTCTATTTTTGGGATGACCATATTTATATAAACAATGTAAAAATCTAATTATTAGAATAAACTCAACAAAAAATTGAAGGATGTCATGATTCTGAATTTGGAGGACATTTTTGAACAATTAGAACTGCATATAAAATTTTGCAAGCTATATCTTATTGACCTACTCTTTTTATAGATGTTAATGAATATATTAAAATAAGCAATCGATGTCAGCGAGTAGAAAATATTTCTAAAAGAAATGAAATGCCTATAAATTACACATTGGAATTTGATATTTTAATGTGTGGGGATTAGATTTTATAGGATCATTTATGCCTTCATTTGGAAATTTATACATATTATTTGTTGTTGGTTATATGTCCAACTGGATTGAAGTTGTTACTGTACCTAAATATGATGCTTGGAGTGTTTCTAAATTTTTAAATAAAAATATTTTCACAAGACATGAAATATCAAGAGTAATTACTACTGATGGAGGATTCCATTTTAGGAATAAGATAATCGAGAAATTAATTAAAAAAATATGATATTGTACATAGATTCTCTATTGCTTATTATCCTCAAATCAGCAATCTAGCACAAATATCAAATCGTGAAATAAAACAAATTTTAGAAAAAGCTATAAATCCATATAATTTGGATTGGTCTGCTAGATTAGAAATTGCATTATGGGCATACAGAACTGCTTATAAGACTCTTATTGGAATGTCCCCATTTAGAGTTGTTGTTTAGTAAGTGTATTTATATATTAGGAAATAAAAATATTTTTGAGTCCTACACAATTTTATATATCAAAAATTAAGATAAATATTGGTATTGGAGGAAAATCTGGAATCAAATTGAACAAAAAAATAAAAGGCGTGAATTTGGCCTCTGGCGCCGACTGCGCCATCAAGAGCGCCGACGGCGTCCCGAGCAGTTTTGCACGTGTAGAGCATATTCAGTAGGCTTTGGCAGGATTTCGCTCCTCAATTACCACAAAGAGGTGTTTTTAAAGTCCTAAAAACTGCATTGGATGTCCAGAAACTTCCTAATTTTTAATTCCATAACTTTCAACTCTAGAAATACTTCAAGGTATGGAGTTTCAATAGAAAAATGATTATCAGTTTTGACGCACAGAGAGTATATGACAAAGTCATCACATAGAATAGAATTATCATGGAGAGAGGCTTTGTTAATCATGGATTAAGTAATCCAAGTTCACAGGTTGAGAAAATTATTGTGCAAAGACGTTGGGAAGTTCTGTGCTACACTACCGTTGTAGTTGTAGTACCAGTAGTTAAGGAAATCTATGCTAACTTACATGGAATTACCCAAGGAGTCATCTTTGTTCAAGGTAAGACTGTACCATTTACTCCTACTCAAATTAATGATTTTTATCTGATAGAAAATGTTCGAATCTATCATTATATAGATTTTATCCCAACGAGAGATATGATGCAAGATGTATATAATTTTCTGATAAATGAAAATGATAATTGGGAAATCAGAGATGAGGGATACGTTAGTTTCTCTGCTTCACTGCTTAATCCAATATTAAAATAATGACATTTCTTCATATCTGCAAAACTACTCCTTACCATAAAGATCAGTAGAGTTACAAGAGAAAGTGTCATTTTAAACTATTGCATTCAAATGGAAAAACTCATTGATGTGAGATCAATTTTTTTCAAATTTGTTATGAGTATTATTATGAATGGGCCAATATATGGACTGGGCATCCTTCCAAGATTATTCTACTTTGCAGTCAATCTCATGTTCCATATGAAAGTTGGGAGAAAGTGCTATTACCTTGGGAGCCCATGATTCCTATTGCTGAAAATTATATTGGGAATGAGAATGAAGCATTAAATATTATCATGGATCATTCATCACATGCTTCAACACCATTGATGCAACAAACAGTTAGCAGCTCAATAGCTTTGGAAAATAAAATGAAGAAAATGGAAAGAGAACTTCAGAGTATTATGAATGCAATAGGAAATCTTAACTACCTTTTTAATCACCTAGATTGGAGGATGAAGGAGAACTTTGATCATACCGGGACAACTGTACATGATTGGTGGAGATGTTCAAGAAAAATGGATGGATCGATAAAAATTCCACTGATCAATTCCCGTACCGACCCTTCTACAATTTGTTTGTCCATTACCATTCTATGGGAGATATTAGAGAAGGAGAAAGAGTTGATGATGAGGCAGAATAATTGAAGAAGTTGGACTCTCTACTATTTTAAAAGACTTATGTTTTTAATGTAACTGTGTGGATTTAATTTACTTTACTTTGCTTTAGAACTCTATTGACTTTTATTTTGCATAATTTTGTTTCAGCATTCTAGTGTTGAGGCTTGATTTCGACGTTGATTTATAATTTAGTTTGCTTTAAGGCTGTAGAAGTGTGATTAGAAAAATGTATTTATAAAAAATGTATTTTCATATATAAAAGTTAGTTTGGTGTTGTTTGTGAAAATACTTGTTTGTGAATTATTTTAAAATGAAAATTAGTGTTCAAAAAGACTAAATAGACTTTGGAGTAAATTGAAATAAAATTGAAATTTGCAAAAATAGAAAAATGAATTTTTTGGCCACTAACGCCAGCATGGGCGCCAACAGTGTCGTCGACCCGAAAACTACCCAAATCCTTAAAATTTGTGATTTGCATAGTAAAACGCCTCTTTTACCCTTTGAGTCACCTTCAACCTCTGGTTTTTGCACCTAAGGCTTGTTATTGCTCTGATTTTAGGCGATTTTAAGGTAAAGGAAGTTTGGATTTCATCTTCTCTAGGTAAGAGGTACACTTTAAACTTAAAATTTTTTATTTTCACCATGGATTTATCTTAGATTGCAAAGATCCAAAATTTTTAAAAATTTTGAAGATTTTTGAGGAAATCCTTTGGTGAAAAACTCTTAGTAGATTTAAGTTTAAAATGTTCCACATTGTGATTTTCAGAATTTTTCGGAATTTATTTGGATTTTATCAAATTTTCTTAGATTTACCATGGCACCTAGAATGAGCAAAGGAAAGAGAAAGGTGGATTTTGATGACCAAAGGTTTGTCAACTACAAGGCCAACATTTGTTTCAATAGTCTACTTGCAACTAAAAAAGTGATTCCAGATCGATGATTTAAAATCCGAGAGGAGAGGTCGAGAGATTAATCAATGCTCGGTAGTGGAAAAATTTTTGTTACTTTACTGTCGAGGCTGTTATTGGTGTAGTGATAGAGTTCTATGTCAATTTTAAGGAGACTTCTGAAGACTATGTGTTTGTTCATGGGAAAATGGTGGAGTTTAATCCAAGAAAGATTAATGAATTTCATCAATTAGAAGATGTATATAGTTGCCAGTACAAATCATTTTATGCTATGAATGAGGTCTTAGATGAGGTTATTTCTTTTCTTACTGATGGAAGAGGAACATGGAAAGTGAAGAATATAATTAAGGTACACTTTCCTCTTTCTATGTTAAATGTAGTATGTGAGGCCTAACACTATTTTATTTCTATAAGAATGATACCAACAAACTATCATATCTTAAAATTCTGTATCCAGCAAGTGATGAGGATAACTGTAAGCTTTATTATTTATAGAATTACTCGATCTATTGCTTTGAGAGAGACCACTGGTGGTTTAGCTCACCCTGCCCTGATCTTCACACTATGTGAACAGGCAGGAGTTGATTATAGAATGGATGAGAAGAGGATTAAACCTCTAAAACCTATGTGAATATAAAAACTTATGAATCTCATGTTGGATGGAGATCTAGAAGTAGGACCGGGGATATTCCTTCTACTTCAAGTACTACTTCTAGTGCCCCTAATATCCAGGAACTTATGGAGCAGATGATGATCCAACAAAGAGATATCTTTGGAATGAATAATAGAATGGAAATTATGGAGGCCAGGAATGCACACAATGATGATTTGATAAGACAGAAGTTTGAATATGATGCTACTTATGATGATACGATGGTCAGATACATGAGGGGTGATCACTCAGTTTAGTTTCCTACTCACCCTGTTTTTACTCCATATCAGCAGCACAATTTGGATGTGGAAGAAGAAGAAGAAAAGATGATGATTGGTGATGTTTTTGTTAGATTTTTGTTTAGTTTATGGTTGGTTGTACTTTACTGCTGAGACTGTTTGTTTGTGGATTGTGACACTTTATTTTAATTGTTATGTTGTGTTGTGAACAATAGATCTGTGAAACTACGCAAAGTTATTAATTTTTAGTACTTGTTGGATGTATTGTAGTTAACGCTTTCTCAGCAAATTTATATGTATTATGTGTTATTTAATATTTTAATTCTTATAGTTTTTCATATTAGCACCTGCAATAATTCAGAGTTAAGTTTCAAATCAGAACCTTCAACAATTAAGTATTTTCTTTAGGTATTAATTGTTTTCTTTCACCTGTTATTTTTCAGTTATTCATGCAAAATCCTTAAAAATTTTAAGTTTGGGGGGAAGAAAAATTCCTTTTTAAAGAAAAGAGACTTAATTTTATTTGTCCTCAATTAGTTATATTTTCAAAATATTTTAAAATTTAACGACCTTTGGTATTAGAGGGTATAACTTTAGATAAATATTTGTATGTTTCTAAATATATAGTAAACTTAAGTAAAAAATATTTAATTAATAAAGGTTAATTTTAAATATTAATATATTCGGCATGATAGAATAAGACTATGTTTTTTCTGTTTTAAGTAAAGGAATTTGTATTTTTGAAATATTAAAAATCTTAGAAATTCATGTAAGAAGAAAAGAATAAAACTTTATGAAAAATTGTTAAGCTGATATAAATGTATTAAGTAAAGAATGTGAAGTTTTTAATAACTTTAAGAAGAGGATAGTGAAGTTCAAAATCATTTAAAACTATCCAGATATAGTAATCCTCACCTAAAAAAGAAAGAAAGAAAAAAGCAATAAAAGAAAAGAAAAGAAAAAGGATTGTAAATGATCTTGAAAAAGAAAAGAAAAGAAAATAAAAAGATGTGAGGAGAAGCTTGAGGAGATACCTAATTAAAAATTGGCTTCACTTGAATTAACTTAAATAAGAAGGCTTGGCTACATTTTCTAAACTTATATTTTAGTATTAGTATATTTACTAATATAGTTTCATGAAGTTCTTTTTCATATCAATATTCTAAGTGGCTTTAATATGAATAATTTGCAATTTTCCTTGAAAAGAATAGAGAATAAAAAATCTTAGACTTGACTGCTAGATATTCTTATACCTTTAAAATTAACTGGATTTATTTTACATTTTTTTCTTAAGTTATGCTATTGTATTTAGTGGACTAAGATATGGAAATCTAGAAGTTAAAATCTTTGCAATGAGTCAAATCTTTATGTAGTAAAGGAGTTACTTTATGACAAGTAATACTTAAGTTTGGGGGATTTCGACACACCAAAAATATATGCATTTTAAACTCATATTTTATACTCATTTTTTGTGATATTGCACTTTCATGGAAGGTATTTTTTATGTTTTAAGGAAGCAAAAAGGAAACAAAAAAGGATGAAACTTGGAGTCAAAATGGAATTTTTGAAAATTTTCTTAGTTCTGACGGCGCCAGATTGGGCGCCGACGACACCATTTGATAGAGACTCGGATTTAATTAAATGGCCTCTGGCTATGACTGTGCCAGAATGGGTGCTAACGACTCTAATGTCGATGCAGGCCCTGTTTCTAGAAGATTCAAAAAATCTAGAGGCTTTTCGAAGAGCTTTTGGTTGCACCTATTGGAGAACCGACCCTAGGCTCTATTTAGACTCTAATGGGGTAACTAATGGTCTAACCCATGGCTGAAATGGGTTCAAGTGGTCTAACCCATGGCTAGGTTAGCCATGTCAATTGTCAATTGATTGATCAACATTGTGTAGATGATTGTTATGAAGATTTTTGGTGAAAGGTTGAATTGATTATCAGTTCAATTGGTAGGTCAATTTGAGGGATTTTTGGAATTTGGTCAATTTTGGGTATGTTGGGCTAGACATGGGTCTAGTTTGGGTTAGCCTTAGGCTAAGTCCAAATTTAATGGTTCAAATGATCAAGGGAGGTGTTTTGAATACTTTTCATAAAGGGATGGAGTGGAAATTTTGGGGTAAAGGCCCTCAATTTGGTGAGATTTTGAGACATGGCTAATTTGGGGCTTTTGGACTTAAGCTAAAATCAAATAAATTTGAGGCCTCACCAAGGCCAATTGAAGGTTAAGTTTGATGTATGTGGATTTTATGAATATTTTTTCAACACAAATTGTGGCAAATGGAGTAGGTCATGGGTTCAATTTGGTGGAACCAAGTCTGGGGCCAAAATTGGGGTTTTGATCTAAATCAAAACTGAGCTCAAAGCATGGGTCAATTGAGCTTGGATTTGGTTTATTCTGGTCATATTAAAGGTGAATTTGAGTTTGGGATTGAAATTTGGGAGATTGGGATCAAATTAATGGACATTTGGAGTGATTTGGGGAAAATATGGGGCTTTAAAAGGCAATTTGGGGGTATTGGTCAAAGATGGTCAAATTGGCCAAATTGGATCATGTGAAAGTTGAGAAAAATAAAATGAGGAAAATTTGGGAGGTTTTGGGAATTTTTGGGATTTTTTAGAATTTTTGAAATTTTGGGGTAAGGAGGGGTATATTGGTAATTTGACCAATTTTGGAGATTTTGGGTAGTTTGGGTGTTTTCAAGGTGTTTGAAATGATTTTTGAGTCAAGTTAGGTATTTTGGTTAGATTTGGAAATTTTGGCCAAATTTGGGGTCCCAAGGGTATCAGGTAATTTGTAGGAGTTTAGGGGCAAAAGGTTAAGCTGGATATCTTGGTAGAGTTGGGGTGCCAACCATCATCAATAAGCCATGGACCAATGGAAATCCCATTTTGGGTCCTCTATGTAGTGATCTTAGCCAAACCCTAGCCCAAGGCTAATGGGTTTAGAGAACCACCTACATGAGTCTCCCAAAAGTATCAAGAGACCAGAGCCTAGAAGTTTAAGTTTAGGGTAGTGAGTTATTGTGACTGTAAGTGATTGCAAGTGAGTGCCTTAGCCCTAGACCAACTCCCAAGGTCAACCCTAAGGTCCAGCAGTCCTAAGGGTGACTCATCTTGAGCTCCCTCATAATGACCACACCTACTAAGTGCTATAGGTTAGGACCAATATGTGGGACTTCAACTTGAGTAAAGAAGAGTTTAGGATTTCTAATAGTGAGGGTTCCTTGTCTAGTTTTTTAAGAATAGTCAGTAGGAAAGTCCTATGGCTAGACCTTAGGCTACTAAATAGGAAAAACTAAATCTCAACCAAAAGTGAGGTCAACAAATGGACCCCCAATAGGTGTGGTGTTCTGGGCAAGCACACCGCATGTATTGGCGTCGACCGACGAGATCAACAAAAACCAATACAAACTCCTAAGTGAGCAGACCCGAAAGTTCTGTAGAGTTGTGTGTGTGATTTTTTTCTGTTGGGGATTTAACAGCTGATTGTTTGATTGAAATCAAGGAGCAGGTACTTTTGCTGGGGATCGAAGAGTGAATTTTGAGTTATGAAATTTCAGGTATTTATAAAGGATAGGAGTCAGTATATAAGTGTTGACCCTAAGGTGGGAATTGAAACTTGGGTATCAATCCGAAAATGAGAATCATATGCCATAATTCATTTAAGGTGGTCTTGAAACTTATTTCAAAATATGAGAATAGGATTGTGTGGGAGGACCAAATCGATATGGAAAACACAGAGGCTCACATCCAGCTCCAAGGAAAATATCTGCTACATTGAGGAGGGAAGCGTTGGGACTCACATCCAACTCGAGTGGTAATAAGAAAATATGTGCATTACGTTAGGAAGAAAAGCACTAGGACTCACATCCAACCCAAGAGGTGATAAGAAAATAGATGTGTTACATTGAGAAGGAAAGCACCAGGACTCACATCCAACCCAAGAGGTAACGAGAAAATATGTGTGTCACGTTAGGAAGGAAAGCACTAGGACTCGCTTCCAACCCATGCGGTGACAAGAAAATATATATGCTACATTGAGAAGGAAAGCACCAGGACTCACATCCAACTCAAGAGGTAACGAGAAAATATGTGTGTCACGTTAAGAAAGAAAGCACTAGGACTCAAATCCAACACAAGCGGTGACAAGAAAATATGTGTGTTAAATTGAGAAGGAAAGAACTAAGACTCACGTCCAACTCAAGAGGTAACAAGAAAATATGTGTGTCACGTTAGGAAGGAAAGCACTAGGACTCACATCCAACCCAAGCGGTGACAAGAGAATATGTGTGTTGCATTGAGAAGGAAAGCACCAGGACTCACATCCAACTCAAGGGGTAACGAGAAAATATGTGCATCATGTTAGGAAGGAAAGCACTAGGACCCACATCCAAACAAAGCGGTGACAAGAAAATATGTGTGTTATATTGAGAAGAAAAGCACCAGGACTCACATCCAACTCAAGAGGTAATGAGAAAATTTGTGCGTCACGTTAGGAAGGAAAGCACTAGGACTCACATCCTACCCAAGCGGTGACAAGAAAATATGTGTGTTACATTGAGAAGGAAAGCACTAGGTCTCACATCCAACTCAAGTGGTAACGAGAAAATATGTGCATCACGTTAGGAAGGAAAGCACTAGGACTCACATCCAACCCACGCGGTGACAAGAAAATATGTGTGTTACATTGAGAAGAAAAGCACCATGACTCACATCCAACTCAAGAGGTAACGAGAAAATTTGTGCGTCACATTATGAAGGAAAGCACGAGGACTCACATCCAACCCAAGTGGTGACAAGAAAATATGTTTGTTACATTGAAAAGTAAAGCATCAGGACTCACATCCAAATCAAGAGGTAACGAGAAAATATGTGTGCGTCACGTTAGGAAGGAAAGCACTATGACTCACATCCAACTCAAATGGTGACATGGAAATATGTGTTACATTGAGAAGGAAAGCCCCAGGACTCACATCCAACTCAAGAGGTAATAAGAAAATATATGTGCTTATGCAAAAAATATGCAGATTCACGCATAAATTTGTGGGGAATATGTGAATAGAATATGTGAAGAAATTAGAAGCCTTAACATCCGTGGAAGGGGGCCTCACACCGATCTTCAGAGAATTTGAAATTTGAAGGAATCAAAAAATTTAACATCCATTGAAGGGGCCTCACACCGATCCTTGGAGAATTTGAAATTTGAAGGAATCGGAAGCCTTAACATCCATTGAGGGGGGCCTCACACCGATCCTCGAAGGATTTGAAATTTGAAGGAATCGAAAGCCTTAACATCCATTGAAGGGGGCCTCACACCGATCCTTAGATATGGGGAGTCAAAATTTGGGTACTGACCCCAAGAGTCATATGAAAATAGTGTAGAGAGTTTGTGATCTTGAATTTGCAGAAATGTGTCATGTGAAAAGGTTGATTTTGTTGAAGAAGATTTGTAGAGTTTTGTGGGGTTTTGTGTAGAATGTGAAATTCCGCCGGGATGTAAAGAAAGTTAATGCAGATAAAGATGGTTGTGCTACGCGCACAATGAGTAAGAAACTCCGAAAATGAGAGAATCCACTCAACAGATTCATTTTCTTTTCTTGTTGTTTTTATCATATTTAATTTTTCAAAACATGTCTTTAAAACTTTAATTCTAGTTGGTTGATTTTCAGAAGAAATTTGTTTTGTTGTTTGTTCATTTGTGATTATTTAAATTTAAATTTTATTTATTGTTAAAGATTTGTCGTTTCATTCTTTGTTCATTGAAATTCTGAACCAACGTGTGGTTTGTGGCTTTCATCCATCGCACAAAAAGGCAACTTACAAAAAAGGCACACTTTTGAGAGGAATTTCTATCAATTTGCTCCCATAAAGATGTTACAGATCGAACATAGGCTGACACCTCAAAAAGGTACAATATATAGTCCATGTCAAAATACATTCTACTCATCTCATGCCATGAATACATTGTAGGTTGAACACATCATATACATATCATGTTGCTATATATAAAAAGAAGTGAACCCTCTGACCCTCTGTAACTGGTACGACGAGCTCCTAATCGAGCAGACCTTCTAAGCCATGCTCCAGGATAAGAGTTCCCTTCACATGTACTTAGAGATACAACCCTCTCATAGCTTGTACGGTAGTAGCCCTTCCAATTTCGGATCCGGCTGGAATCCATATGGCATTTTGCTGTCATCCATCCTACGGAATGTCACAGACACCCTACAGTGTCGTACCCCCGGAATGCAATGTTTGGTGACATTTGCACCATTGCCTTTAAGAACGAGCATTGAACCGACTGGTAGAGGAATCTCCACAAAGCCTCTGAACTCACCAGGGCCGACAATATCGATTTCCTTACCAAATAAAATATTTCTCTTGCTCAAAAATGAGATCATGCAGAAGGGTCTTACAAAATCATGATGATCAATGTGTGCAGGAATGCAATCACCCTCGTCGTAGATGTTGATAATACAACTATTTAAAATGCAGGTAGCAGGCAGAATACTCCATTTAACCATTCTTTTGATCATCCACTTTATCATTGGTGGTAGTGGATCTACTTGATCGTGTTTGAGGATCTCGGGCGGNACAAAGAGTAAGAAACTCCAAAATCGAGAGAATCCACTCAACATATTTAATTTCTTTTCTTGTTGTTTTTATCACATTTAATTTTTTCAAAATATGCTTTCAAAATTTGATTTTAANGCAAAGAGTAAGAAACTCCGAAATCGAGAGAATCCACTCAACAGATTTAATTTCTTTTCTTGTTGTTTTTATCACATTTAATTTTTTCAAAATATGCTTTCAAAATTTGATTTTAACTGGTTGATTTTTTTTAAGAGAGAGTTGTTTTGGTGTTTGTTTATTGGTTATTTTTGTTTAAATTTTATTATCATTAAAATTTTTATTTGTCATTTTGTTCTTTGTTTGTTGTAATTTTGAACCAACGTGTGGTTCGTGGCTCCCATCCATCGCACAAAAGGTAATTGACAAAAAGACACATTTTTGAACAAAACTTCATTAATCTGTTCCAACAAAATGTTACAGATCAAGTGTAGGCCAACACCGCAAAAAGTATAATATGCATAATGCATCAAAGTACATCCAAAATATCTTATGCCAAGTACACATTATAGGCTGAGCATCTTTGGTACATATCACATTGCTGTAATGTAGTAAAGTAGAAAGGAATCCTCTGACTGTCTGTTCTTGATGTGACGAGCTCCTGATCGAGCTTACCTTCTAAGCCACACTTCAGGACAAGAGTTCCCCTCGCATGCGCTCAAAGGTACAACCCTATCATAGCTCTTAAGGTAGTAGTTCCTCTAGTTCTGGATCAGGTTGAAATTCGTGAGGCATTTTGTTGTCATCCATCTGTCGGAAGCTTATGGACACCCTGCGGTGTCACACTCCTAGAATGCAATGCTTGACAATTTCTACTCCATTGCCTTTAAGAACAAGAACTGAGCCAACTGGTAGGGGAATCTCCATAGAGCCTCTGAACTCACCAGGGCAGATGATGTCAATTTCTTCCCAAATAAGATGTTACTTTTACTCATGAATGAGAACATACAAAAAGGCCTCACAAAGTCATGGTGATAGATATGTGGAGGTATGCAATCACCCTCATCGTAGATGTTGATAATACAACTATTTGGAATGCAGGTAGCGGGTAGAATACTTCATCTGATCATTCTTTTGATCATCCACTTTATCATTGGTGGTAGTGGATCTACTTGATCGTGTTTGAGGATCTCAGGCAGATTCCCTAGTCTATCATTTGTGAAGTTGTAGCAGCAGCCACACTGGATAGTAAACCTCTCTTTTCCTCGCATCCATTTCCTTGGCTCAGAATAGGTCCTTTCCATAAATAAACCTGCTCAACCTCTGTCCCTTATGTCAAAAATACAGTCAAGAATACTCTGTTCATCCGTCTCTGAGAAGCCTCTAGTATACAGTTCTAATCCCTTCAGTATGTTGATGAATTTTCCCGATACTTCTTCATAGAATTCAAAGTCTCTTTTATTTACTTTTCTCATTTTATAATATTCCACCAAACTAGGAGTTGACACTTGTCTCAGGTATTTCCTCATTTGAATATCAGCGGGAACTTAAACAAGTGTTGTCTCTGGCTATAACGGAATATATGGTTCTACGTCTGACAAGACGTTTAGCTCTGTACCCCTCGGAACATACGTCTCTGCATCCATTGGTACATATGGCTATGCCTTTATTAGGTAATCAGTAGTCTGAGATCCATCATTGGTAGATGCATATTCCTCTAATGTGCTATAGTGTTGTAGATGTNGAATAGGTCTTTTCCATAAGTAAACCTGCTCGACCTCTGTCCCTTAGGTCAAAAATGCAGTCAAGTATACTTTGTTCGTCAATCTCTAAGAAGACTCTGGTATAGAGTTCTAATCCCTCTAGTATGTTGATGAATTTTTCCTGTACTTCTTCGTAAAATTCAAATTTTCTTTTATTTACTTTACTTATCTTGTAGTACTCTATCGTACTAGGGGTCGATAGCTGTTGTGGGCGTTCCTCCCTCTGAACATTGACAGGAACCCAACTGGTGCTGGTTGATCTGGAACACGAGACTAGGCGTCTAGCGGGATGTACGCCCTGGGCCCCATGGTACATACTGATATGTCCCTAGTGGGAGGTATGGCTCATCCATCATAAAATTTGAAGTCCAAGACCCATCGGTGCTAGAGGTATACTCTTCTAATGTACTGAAATGTTGTAAATGTAGCACATTGCAATCCGAGCATTCGACAAACGCCCCTGTGGCTGATGTCCCTGTCGGTATTTTAGTGTTGCACGTCGGGCAACCCTTGCATAAAACATCTGAAACTGAAAGTGTATCGGACTCTGTCATGAACTCTGGTTCTTCATCCGTGGTGGATAGGCTAGCAGAAGTTTCTTTCAGGTATGGATCATAAATATGCCCCTTAGGAATAGAGGTGAGCAATTTGTTTGTCTCTCTCTAACGTCTGCGTTCTTGTTGTAGAAAAGCCCTCTGCTTCTTGCGGCTGGCATTCCTGTGTTGCGTCCTGTGAAACAAAGTACTTGGCAGTCGTTCATTATTGGCGGCTACTAGGCCCCCCACTGGTGTTGCTACCGTGAAGGGCAGACGACTGGGCCCTTCCATCGGATCTTGCTCTGTTATCACGTTTTTGCCTTTGTGTGATACATTATCTTTAGCAGTCACCCTCAGTAGTGAAGGCAATCCCTCTTTCTCTTTGCAGCTGACTACATCCATGAGGGGAACTTTGTAATCCATGTCAACCTGGTTAAAATCCATGTTGAAGCTTATGGTACCGCCCTACGGCGTCATCTCCTCATTTAGTGCAAGGCTTCAGCCATCCTAGAAAGCAAAGATCAGCCTCTGTCCCGACATTTTTATGCAGACGATAGGAAAAACGTCAGTGGGCTGAAACTTGGCATGAACAATAACAAAACAAAGTATTTATTAAAGTAAATTTTAGTTTTTTTTGGTGAAATGAATTGTTTATTTTATGTATGAGTTTTGTTTAATTTATTGGAATATTAAGTTCATAAGGTAGAAAGGAGAAAATTTGAAGTTTAAAATTTCTTTCTCAAAATTTTCATTGTATTGAGGTTAATTACAAAATTTAGAGCCGGTCATAGATATTTGACCATATAGATAACCCCAAAACAATCAAAATTTCAAAGTTTCAAAGCAAGCGAAGGCAAGTGGCATCAAGTTGTGTAATAGGTTATTAGATATCGTCCATTTATTGGTAACATGGGTCTTTCACCCTGGAAGTCCACTAACAGGTAGGTTCCTCCTGTGTAGACCTTTTCAAGGACAAATGGTCCCTCCTAAGTTGGCTCAAAATTTTCACCTATTTTGTGATGTGCAAGATAAGGCCTTTTAAGCACAAGTACGAGGTCATCAACTTTGAATGTCCTTGGGCGGACCAATTTATCATGGGCTTGTACCATCTTCGCCTGGTAAAGCTCCAAATGTTGTTGTGCTTCTAGTCGTTTTTCTTGAGACTCTCCAGCTCTTCAAGTCTGAGTTTTACACTTTCTTCTATTGTGAGTTGATTGGCAAAGGTGACTCTGAGAGACGGTGTCTGGATTTCTAGCGGTAGCACGGCCTCAGACACGTACACGAGCATATAGGGTGTACGCTGAGTGGGAGTCCTGAAAGTCGTTCGGTAAGCCCACAAGGCTTCTAATAGTTTGTTGTGCCAATCCCTTTTATTTTCATCCAGTGTTTTCTTTCAAATCTATACCAATATTTTTTTGAAGGCTTCAGCCAGACCATTTGCTCTGGGATAGTAAATCGTAGATTATCTCCAATCTATCCCATGTCTTTTGACAAAATTGTTGATCTTTGTGCTTCTGAAAGCTGTCCCATTGTCGAAAATTATTCTTTGCAGTACTCCAAAATGGTAGATGATTTGGCTTTTAAAAAATTAAAGTACGTGCAGTGTCGTAACCTCACGTAACGGTACCGCCTCTGCCCATTTGGGGAAATAATCTGAAGCGGCAAGTATAAACCTATATCCTTTGGAAGATGGAGGGTCTATCGAACCTTTTATGCCCATGCCCAAACACTCGATTTGCCACGAGGCAACAATTGGGTGTAGCACATTTAGAGGCTCGTGTAAGACCGCACTTGGAATTGGTGACATTTTTTGGTTGTATCCATGTAATCGGACATCATTGTTGGCCAATAATATACGATTCTTTTAATCTTCATTTTCATTTTTGGCACTGACTGGTGAGTTCCACACAATCCGGCATGTACCTCTTTGACAATATTCTGTGCTTCGACTCTGCTCAAACAACGTAGCCACATCTGGTCAAATGATCTTCTGTAGAGAATGTTTCCCATCAAAGCATAAGACATGGCCCTTCTTGTGATGTGGTGCGCCTTAAACTTGTCTTCTGGCAGCTTTCCAGTATGCAAATATTCTATTAATGGCTTGTGCTAATCTTTGTTGATGTCTGCAACTGTATTTATTATTTTTTCTTTTCCAAACTAATGTAGAGTTTCGAAGTCGATCCGAGACAAGACTTATCTTCCTTGCACTGTGACTTCAATAGAATCCTCTGTGGGACATGTGATTTCCTTAGCAAGTTTTACTAGAGCGCCAGCATGGGCATTATCTCCCCTAGGAATCCGGTAGAAAGTCACATCAGGAATCTGCTCTAGGAGCTTCATCGTGTACTGATGGTTTAGTGCTAACCTTGGTTTCAGAATTTTTTATTATCCGGCGACTTGCTGGATGACGAGTTGGGAGTCGTCATAGATGGCAATGTTTGTTATATGCATTGAGATTGCCATCCCCAATCTGGTGATTAAAACTTTCTATTCTGCTTCATTGTTGGTGCACGGCTCTATCAGGTTGTATGACAACCTCAACATACCCTTATCTGGCGTGATAAAGATCAAATCGATCCCTGCTTTGCCTTGTATAACTGTGTCTGATCCTTTATCTTTTGTGGCTGACAAAGTGCCATCGAAGTACATTTCCCGGCGTTGCGCACTGGAGAATTCCATTTGTAATATTTGCTCGTTTGGTAACTCATCGTTGAGAGAGGACCCAACTGGCAATGGGTGTGCAACGAGAAAGTCTGCTAGTATCTGTCCCTTCATAGCACGGAGGGGAAAAAAGTTATTTTAAATTGCAATGAGATCATTGACCATCTTGCTAAACGTCCAGAGAGTGTTGGTCAGGTCATCAGATACTGCAATGGATTAACTTTCGAGATTAGGGTAATCTTATGAGAAAGCATGTAATATCTAAGCTTTTGAGCGGCGAAAATTAGTGTCAGACAATGCTTCTCAATAGGTGGATAACTTATCTCCGTCAATATTACGCGATGACTCAAGTAGTAGAGTGCATTTTCTTTACCCTCGTCATTGACTTGGGCTAAGAGGGCTCTAAGAGAGACCTCTAAGGCCGCGATATAAAGTATCAAAGGTTTCCCTATGATAGGGGCTGCCAAGACAGGAGGTGTCATTAAATATTGTTTAATGTCCTCGAAGGCCCACTGGCATTTCTCTTCCTAAATGAATTTGGCGTCCTTTTTAATTAATGTCGAGAAGGGCTCACACCTACTTGAGAGATTAGAGATAAAGCGTCTTAGATATGCCAATTTCCCCTTTAAGGAACATAGTTGTTTCAAAGTTTTAGGAGAAGGCAATTCCAAGATAGCTTTAATTTTATCCGGGTCGATCTCGATTCCCCAATGACAGACAACGAATCCCCGAAATTTCTCGAAGGTCACGCCAAAGGCGCACTTTAAGGGGTTCATTTTAAGTTCATATCGTTGTAACTATTCGAACACGATCCTCAAATCATACAAATGGTATATTTTTCGTTTACTTTTCATGACCAAATCATCTACGTAGCATTCTACTTGGTTGTGAGTGAGGTCGTCAAAAATCTTCGTCATTGCATGCTGATATGTTGCTCCAGCGTTCTTTAGACAGAACGACATCACTGTGTAGCAGAAAATTCCAATCGGTGTTCTGAAGGCTGTAAGTGCTGCATCCTCGGGATCCATCTTAATTTGTTTATCCTAATGAACCGACCATGAAGGAGAAAATTTCATGTGTTGAGGCGATATCCACCATCATCTATGGTATGGGTAGTGGAAACTCGTCTTCATCTGTGAATAGTTTGATCAATTCTGCAGATTCTTCTTCATTAAGTAGAGAACTGATAAATGTAGGTTGGGGTCATTCTTCAGTCTTGAGTTTAATCTCTTTCAATTCATCAATGGTAGAATTAATTTCCTCCTCAAATTTCGGCGGAGCATCTTCTATTGGTTGATCATTAGAGTCATCCTCTATATCAAGGCAATCCTCTTCTGAATCACCAGTAAGAACCATGCAAAATTCAGCATCATCAATTGGTCCGACTGTAGCAAATCCGAGACCCTCTTTTGAATTTGGAGTTCAACTTTTACCATTCCATAATTTTTCAAAAAGTTGAAATTTATCTTTTGGTATTTGTTTTGATAAGTGTCCTTGTTGAATTAACTTTTGAACGCAAGGCGAGAAGTAACCAAAAGGTAATTCCATTAATTCATTAGAATCATCATCCAAATTTACATGTTTTCAAGCTTAGTAGACGTAGAAGCACAGTAAAATTTGATCGGCTTTGAACCAACACTACGGACTTCCTTGACCTCTAACGGTAAAATTTGATCGGCTTTGAACCAACACTATGGACTTCCTTGACCTCTAAACGGTTTTTCAAGCTCAGTAGAGGAAGAAGCGTGGTAAAATTTGATCGGCTTTGAACCAACACTACGAACTTCCTTGACCTCTAAACTCTCGACCTTTTGAGGGAGAATCAGAGTAGGATCATAACATTCACATAGTGGTTTATCCGATCATACATTGTTTCATATTCATTCTTTTCTATATCTTCTATCATAGCATATTCACATAGTGGTTTATCCGATCTTACATTGTTTCATATTCATTCCTCTCGGTTTTTCAAGCTCAGTAGAGGAAGAAGCGTGGTAAAATTTGATCGGCTTTGAACCAACACTACGAACTTCCTTGACCTCTAAACTCTCGACCTTTTGAGAGAGAATCGGAGTAAGGGTCATAGCATTCACATAGTGGTTTATCCGATCATACATTGTTTCATGTTTCATATTTTTTGTATCTTCTAAGGATATCTCGTACTGAGGACTCTTCCATCTTGTCATCATTATCTCATCTTCAGAACTGTCTTCATCGCCAACGTTGATGGTTGGCCTAGTTCATTCAACAATTAAATTGATCCTTACTCGTCCACATCCCCGGCCTCAACCTCGGGTGCGCGAACTAAAAGAACTTTCACCAACTTGTTATAAGGGAGTGGTGGAAGATCACTGAAGCGGAGTTGTATGATCCTCCAATTTTGTCTTGATTATGTAGTTTTTCCACTGGTGGAGGTGGGGGTATCTCCTCTCGAGTCATTATATGCTTTCCTTTATCTATTGGAGTTGTTCTTGGTGGTAACATTTTTCCGCTCCTTAAGTTAACTTCTGTGATTTCTTTTTTTTGAGATATCATTGTTGAATCTTCCAGTGTCTCTTCCTCTTCATCAAAAAGATCTAAGCTGATGGTAAGTGGTGTACCGTGATGCTCAAGAATTAGCTCCTCGTTATCGGTGCTGTTGTAAGCGGTGTTATTGATGTCTTCTTTGGACTTGACAACGAGTTCATCAGGCTTGAGTATGATTTGAGGATCATTTTGGGGATCGAGATCAAAGCTAGATCGATCATAATCAGTTATGTTATCACTAAAAATAGTTAAAACGTAGCTGAAATCACAATCATTATATTCATAAGACCCCGTAGGGACAAAAAGATAATCATACAAAGTCAAGGGTTTGAGAATTTTCTTCCCCAAATCTGAGACAACCAATCTAGTAGAGGCAGCCCCCATCCTACCCCACGTGCTATCAATCTTTGTAGTGATGTTTTTCTTCTTCTTCTTTGTCTTTGACAATGACGGATCTCCTGGCAAAACCTTCATCTCGGGCTTGGTATGCTGAGGACTCTGAGTGGAGGCTTGTTTTGATGCAGACTAGATCTTATTCAGTAGTTTCTTGGACAATTTGCTCCAGACCTCATTCCATTCTTCATCTCTGGTATACACAGAAGATTGCTTTGAAGGACCCTGTATTTGATTGAGAACCCTTTTAAGTTCGTCCCAAGTTATTCTCCATCCATATATTCCAGTATACGGATCGATTGGGGAGATTGGCTCGACCGAAATCATATTATGGAACCTTTTTAAGGTTCTTTTAAATATTCTTTTGGGATTGTTACGTTCTCTTCTTTAAGGTTCCTCTCGAGCCAGTCTTTAAAGATGAAGCATTTTTTATAGTGTGCCCAAGCAACCGGTAGTATGGGCAACAATTTGGTTCATTCTTCTTATCCACCTCTTTGGGCTTCTTCGGATCTGGTAGTTTGAACTCTGGCTTCTTCATCAGGCTTCTGAATATTTTAGGTATAGCTTCATATTTATAAGAATACACCATTTTACATCGCTCTGACAAAGACATTTTTTTATCTCCTATTTGAGGTGATCCCCCTTGAGGCGGTCGCTGGCTACTCTGTTTCTGAGATTATTGTGACGAAGACTGGTGAGGCTCTTCTGCATATATCTTTATCAGCTGCTTTCCTTTGTCAACGTTCACTATTACTCTTGATTTCTTTTCGAACACTCTGGTTACCTTAGCCTTTTTGTGTGGCTCCATGTGCTTTATTTCCTCTTGAAGATTGCTAGCTTTACTGAGTAGCTTCTCGAAGGATTTGATGGTGAGTCCCTTAAGCATCAAAGCTACTAGCCCATGGATGCTCTTGAGTAGAATTTCAATCGCATGATGTTCCTGTAGCTGAGGTTCACATTTCATGCTGTAAGCATGAAATCTAATGGCCCATGAATGATTTTGAGTAGAATCTCAATCGCTTGATGTTCCTGTAGCTGAGGTTCACATTTCATGCTAAGGTTTGAGTAAAATCTCAATCGCTTGATGTTCCTGTAGCTGAGGTTCACATTTCATGCTAAGGTTTCTCCACCCAAAATATAGTCCACCAAAGTTTCTCTTGACTTTTGTTTTTCCATCATGAGCTCTCCAATAGACACTTGATGATGTGATCCAACAGATCTTTTCACAAAAAGTTGTTCCAACTTGGAAAATGTTTTAACTCACCCATTGGGCAAGTCGGCGTACCAGTCGAAAGCAATTCCTGACAAGCTGCTGACGAACTGCTGGAAAAGTAGAGCTTCACTATTTCTCGTGTTGCCACAACTGGCTCGGAAATGTGTTATATGTTGTCTGGGATTTCCAGTCCCATCAAACATCTCGAAGTTTGGGGCCACAAGAACCTTGGAGAAAGGCACGACATTGAATTCCTCCGTGTAAGGTCTACCTTTTAGAACCAATGCGCCACCCTTAGATTGGGTTAAAGCGTCCCACACTTGTTCAACCATTTGCTTGAATTCCTTTTCGGGTATAGCACCTGATGGAGAATCCTTTCTATGTTGCTCATCTCTGTTTGTTGAAGCAACCTCTCTTCTTTCATTTGTGATGTGTATGATTTCTGGTTGATTGATCTCTGGAGAAGCTAATTGCGGTACTTGGGATTGCCCCTGAATAGTGGTCATAGCGGTCATTTCTTCTACTATTTTCTCTAATAGACTAACTTGCTTATCCCTTAGGAGGACATCCCTAAGTAGTTCATCTACGGCGTTCTTTTCGGTGTGAGGTTGAGCCTCGTGCACAGATGTGGCGACTCTGGTTTCAATTACATGGACATCAGTGAAATCTTCCTCCAAGTAATCATTGTAATCAAAATTTTCATCTTCGCTATCGACGGAAACTCTGTGTTCTCGAGCTAACTCGAAAATCTTGATCCTAAGTTTCTCAACTTTCTATTCAATTATTGATTCCTTGATTGCTTTAAGATCTGGAGGACCCTGGTGGACATCCTCTACTTGTTCCTCCATCGCTGGCTACTGTTGCGACGATGTCAGATATTTCAGACCCTGGTTTCATTTCATGTTTTTATCCCGCGGGCTCATCGGACTGGATCGGTGCAGCGACCTTGGGGTACCCATACCTTTTTTTTCAACGATGATGTCTCGGGACGGAGTGTCTTAGTAGAAACATTGGTATGTCGAGGGAAAGTATGCTCCCCGTGGTGTATACCGGCTACAATGCCAGATGATCGTCTTGTCGTTGCCTTTGAGATTGTAGAAATGTCTCCATAATGGGTGACGGGTAAGATTTTTGAGCCCAGTTTCGACTTAACCGGTCGACGACCTGCGGTCCTGGTGGTGCTATAATCAATAGCAATCACTGCGTTATCAACTTTGTTCCCTAAACAGAAACAAACGGGGAAGCGAGTAGGTGGCACTCCAGTTGTTTTGTGAGACTGTTTGACGGACTTGACGTCCTTCAAAATTTCCTTCTTCATGCTAGGGGAAATTGCATGTCTCACTCGTTTAAGTAACTCACTAACTGAACATCCTTCTTTGGCAGCTAGCCTTTTGAAAACTGCACTAACTCGGGTGATTAGAGTGAAATTATTTCTCTCCTCACCGTGTCCATGAAGTGACGGTAATGCGGCAGCAATTCTCCGAATACTCTCGTATCCATCAGTATCCGTCAGAGGATGGAATCTACTCCCTCGTAGGAGTAGATAAATTTCTGGTAACACTTCTTCAACTTGATGAGGCTCCTCCTCAATGTGTGTCTCCTTGGGAGCCTGGGCTTTGATGGCCCTCTGAACTTTTCTGTTGTGGTTTCTCCTTTGAGTTCAGGTCAGTGGTACAGTCCTCGAACTTGATTGGATTTCAAACACAGGTGGTGGGATAGTTAATCGCTCAATCGGATCCTCAATAATCATTATTTCTTTCCCCTTAGCAATAGCGGGGCTAGCAAGTTTGGCGGGTGCCACGATGGTGGTAGTTTTAGACTTCTTGCAGGCAGGGAAGTCTTGAAGGAAGTTCAATCTGAACTCTGTAGATGGTTCTCATATTTTCGTTGTTGCGATCTTCATCACTACAAACGGAACTTTCCCGAGGATGACCTCGAGATCTTCAAATTTGGCTCCAAATTTTGTGGTAGGAGCGAGGTTACGGGTTTCGTGACTCATTGACAGTCACAGGAAAATGTCAGTGTTGGGTAGGCCAATGCGGCATGCTTGAAAACAGAAAATTTCGGGGTTAGCTATATGGCCAAAAACCTCATAATTTTTAGTACAAGCACTAAAAGTAGAGGTTGATCTGTGGACCGGGTGGGTCTTAATTTATGGGTATTTTAAAATTTTGTTTAAGAAAAAGTATAAAATTTAATTAATATAAGAAAATTTCAAAGTGTGCGTAGCACAATATGATTTGGTTTAATTTGCAGAATAGCAAATCCAATTTGGAAGGGAGATGTGAAGTATTTTAGGACCTAGTGCGGGACCCATTTAATGACAGATAATGCCCAAGTGGAACTAGTCCACCGACACACCTATTAATGGTCCAACCCCACATGAAAATTTAAAGAGTCCTAAATGGCCTTCGGAAGCCCTCTGTTCAAAGAAGGTTGAACAGCTTGTCCTGAAGTCCGAGGAGTTGGTTGTACTTTCCCAAGACAGTAATGGGTAAAGTATGCCAACAGGAGAAGGGTAACTTGGTCCAAGAGGGACATGGACACATTACCGATGTGTGAAGATAATATTTCTTGATTTGTATGGAGAGAAAAGTTTGTCCACAGCGGAGTCGCCAGAAGCTGTCGGCGCTATTTTGTGTTGGAGGAGTTGCCCGTAAGAAGCTGTCGATCACCGGAATCGAAATCCCGTCGCCCTCTTTGGAAGGACATTTTATTTTACAAATATATTTAGTTTACAAAAATATGAAATCAAACTGACCCCATATTTTTATAGTTTAAATGAAAGAGTGTTGTACCTGAAATCATGTATCTATCCCAAAGGATAAACACAAGAGTTGAGGATGAGACTCGATTAAATAAATTAAATAATATATGACGTTTTTTTGGTCTACGAAACCTTTGTATTTGCCTACAAGTTCCTCTATTTAATATAAAGAATTAAATAGGGTTTATATAAAGTTGGGTTCGGACATGCTTCCTATAAGGGCAAGCCTTTATAGTTAATTACATCTTAAATGACCAAAAGTCACCTAAGAAGACTCTCGATAAAAATCAGGTATTATCTTCAAGGAGTTTCAAAGGGGAGGACTTTTCAATGAGATCAGATGTAGAGGTGTGAAAGAGAATTTCAAAGGGTAGGACTCTTCAACGAAATCGGACGTAGATGTGTGAAAGGGGACTAGTTCAAATTTGGAACATTTTTATTGTAGAATAAAGGTTTTAAAGGGTAGGACTTTTCAATGAGATCAGAAGTAGAGGTGTGAAAGGGGATTAGTTCAAATTTGGAACATTTTGTTGTAGAGTCTAAAGGAGGAAGAACTAGAGGATGTCATGGATTCAGAGGGGAACCTCGGTGACTTCCCAAGCTATCCTAATGTTTGCTTCAATTTTGAGGAAAAATATTCAAGCGTTTTATCCTGCCAATTTTATTTATTTAGGGCTTACATTAGTGTGAAACGATAAAAAAAATAGCCTGGAAGATGATAGGATTTAGGTCGTGACAGACGACAACCTCGGAATCCCAAGACGAGTTAGGGCTTATATTGTATAACAGGGTTATACAAAGGCCTAAAGATAAGGTGAGGCATAAGCAAGCAACCTTGAAGTCTTATGGCTTTATTGCTTATATTTAAGGAAGAAATATTGGTTTAGCTGAGGAAGACAGGTTTTGTTGTTGAAGATGGCTGTGCTGCCCACCATGCTAGCTCCAAGCTCTTTGTCGCGACGAGTTTGAGTTTTCAAGTGTGTCAAGTTATGATGTTAAATCAGGTGGCATTATGGTTGAAGTTCTTTAAATTTTATGGGAGCATATTAAAGTTGATTAGAGCGACACCGGTTAGGATCCCATGGTTCTCTCGTTCCGGCACCACTATTTTCTATTGGATTCACTTAGTCCAAATGAACTTACCAAACCCAACTTAATGAGTTCCATAATTTCATTTAAACCGTGAGAAGCCTCGTTAGCAATCGTAGGGCAATCTTAATGAGTTCCATAATTTCATTTAAATCGTGGGAAGCCTCGTTAGCAACCGTAGGTTACTCCCTCATTCCGGCACCACTATTTTCTATTGGATTCACTTAGTCCAAATGAACTTACTAAACCCATCTTAATGAGTTCCATAATTTCATTTAAACCGTGGGAAGTCTCGTTAGCAACCGTAGGTTACTTAATGATTTCCATAATTTCATTTAAACCATGGGAAGCCTCGTTAGCAACTATAGGTTACCTCCTCCAAGGAATTTCCGATCATCCGATAGAGACATCCTAATTTAGTTGCAATTATAGTTTTGTGTGAGGTTTGTGATTAAATTTTGAGTTGTTTTATATTTGAATGTTGTGGAGGTGAATTTTATCTTGGTTGATTTTAGTTTTGGTTTTGGTTTTGGTTTTGTGGCTATCCTGACAATTTTAGTTTTCATGCAGGGTGATCGTTGTTTAGCACGCAAATTTGCAGGTATAAAAGTACAATATGAAAGTATAAGAAAGATGACGCCGAAAACTGTAAAAGCGTACCTGGCGAGTCTTCTCGTTCCATCACCTAAAACTCAGAAGGCATGTTAAGGCAGTTTATATGAAACAGGGAAGTAAAATTTTGATGACCTATCTAACCCTAGGTCATATCTTGGTGTGTCCTTAGGAGTTTAATTAAGGATGATGTTGTCAAGCAAAACGTATTAAGTTTAGTAGATCTCCGAGGTATCCAACAGATATAGAGGAAGGAGCAGGTCTGTGCTACTCTCTCGCTGCCTGGTGGAAAATCTAAAGTTCATTTAAACTTATTATGTTGCTTGATAATCCATCCTTTAAACACCCTAATGCTTAATGAATATTGATGTATCAATTATCCCTAAGAGTAAGGTAATTATCATCTGTAATTTAATTTTGAAAATTATGTGGGTGAAGACCCTTAAAGAGCAAGTTAGTGTTGTTGGAAACACTTAGCCAAATTTTAATCCTAATTGGGCATGTAATGTTTGAAAGATGTTTTAATTTTAATTGAGTTTGTTTTTCTAATCCTCATTTAAATGAAACTTGATTTAGCCTAAGTCACTACTAAGCCCTTAAGACCTAAGTGAGTGTCTTTGTTAGTTTTGAAAATGTTAAGCTTTAGGTGGTTATAATTCATGATTTGAATTTTATTTGAAAATCAAAATAGGGGTATTAAATTGATTAATTATTGACTTCAAAAGTCATACCCCTAAGTCCTAGGCTCATTTTACTTTAATAAACTCCCAAATTTTAAAAATTTAGAAATTTATTAACTTATCTTTTCAATTAAGAAAGTGAGCTTAGTTTCTACCAATTAACCCCTTGTGTTTCAAACATCCCAAATTAAGATCAGAGTTACCATTTCCCTCCTTGAATTAAGTCTCAATGTTAATTAAGGCTAAATTTCTAAAATTACATATTTGTCCCTAAGGCTCTAACACTTCGTAATTTGTCAAATTCAATTCAAATAAATTTGAAATTTTTATCCTACTTCATTCATGGGTGAATTAAGACATCAGAGTAGAAAATGTGATTTTTCAAAATTTAATTTAGTTTACATAATTATTTTCATGCAAAAATAGGATTTTCCAAAGAAAATTCCTAACTTGACCAAGGTAAACCTAATCCACTGAAATTTTTACTTTAAGTAGACCTAGACTAGAGAAGCCTTTGGACAAAATTTCATGATTTCTTGAATTTTATTTGAATTTTAAGAATTATTTTAATTTCTGGGGTACTTATTAATTATAAAATATTATGAATAGAGAAAATTAAGTTTTATATTTTTTAAAAATCCTTTTTAGGTCAGAGAACTTAGAGGAGAAGATTTTATATTTTTCTTGAATTTTATTTGATTTATTGGCAATAGTTTTAGTGAAAACCCATTTTAGCCTTTAAAAATTATTTTTAAGCTTTGAAATTCAATTACTTTATTTAGAAAATCAGAAAAAATATTCTAATTGTTCCTAAGTTCTTAAGAAGCAATTTAAAAGAATTTTCATAAATTTTATTATTTTTGTGATTTTTATGGATTTTTAATTATTTAAATATTTAAAAATAGGTTAAAAATTAAGTTTTAATTTTAAATAATGTTTTATGTTTAGAAAATACCACTGATCACAAAGAACTCAAAAAACTAAGTTTTATAATTTTTCAGGTTATGATTTGATTTTTAAAAATCATTTTAGTGCCAAAAATGTTATTTATCTTTAAAAATCAACTTAAGTTACCAAATGAATTCAAAATATTTTAGAATTTTTATAGTGAGTTCTCTGGATCCTAGAAAATAGTGGAGATCAAAGATCAATTCATTTTGTTGTTTATATTTTTCAAAATTAACTATCTTAGTGATTTAGGGTTTGTAAAGATTAGGTGTATTTTGAAAGACTTGGCTTATGACAAATTTTCCCAAATGCTCTCTGGTCATCATAAACCTTCCAAAATTTTCTTGAATTTTTTTAAGCAACATTCTAATTTCCATGATTATTTTAAGCAAATAGTGCACATAAATTTGAAAAATGTGTTTCTCTATCTAGAGACATTTTCTGACTTTGGAAAAATCAGGGAACGTTCCCTAAGACAGAGGCAACAACATGCTAAAATTCCAAGCTATAATGAAATGCCTATATGCATGGAGAATCAAAAGATTCAAATAAGTATTTAATTAATTAAAAATAAAATATGCATCACATAGACTTAAAATTATTTCCACATTGTTCTCCTCTGTTCACAAAGTAAGATTGTATTTTTATTTTATTTTTGTGATTTTTCTACACCAAGATATGAATTTTTTAAACTAGGGGTCATTTTTCGAATTAATTAAACCCCTATTTATCTATTTAAACGCACCACGCCACCTCAACCTACGACGACTCCGAAGCTCCACGTGGCGCGCTCCCATTTGACATTGTCATCCACCACAGCGCTGACTCGGCCCTCGGTTTATGTTCTGAAGCGTTGTCCGGCTTGATCTCGACCATCCATCCGATTAACGCGCAATCGGACGACTCTCCGTCATCGTCCCCGATAGCCTAGCCCGAGAACCGTCCATCTTCTAGCCTTAAGATCTCTCTCATTTCTTGACCAAATTAAGTGAAGTTTTTTTTAAAATGCTCGCCTATACTAGAGGAACATATCCACACAGTTATGATGCCATGAAATCAACTCAAAACAAATGAAGAGTTCAAATAGTCTAGGGAATAAGAGAAGTTTTATACCTTGGTTTTGAGAAGTGAAGCTTCAATCAGAGGGTCTTAGTACGTTTATTGGGATCCAAGGAAGCTAGATATTGAGCCTCTGGTATTGGTGTCAAGCCTAGGTATGATTTTGATCAAGACTGATTTTGTGTGTTGGTCTAGAGCTATTGTAGAGGCTATTTCAGAGGGCAATTTGATGGGGCTTTGTCTTCTCTTGCTATTGTGAAGGTGTGGGCACAAGCAATTGAAGTTTGGTGGAGTTTTTAGGGATGTCATGTTTCTGCCCTAATTTTTAAGCTCAAACTTAAGGTTACACAGGGGGGATCAAGGCAATGGAGTGATTGGAATGGGCTGTGGAGGTCTCAAAGAAGCTCTGTGAGTGATTTGGCAAGCTTTCTCTAAGAAAAATTTAGCACACCTCCCATGGCCATGGAGGTGAGTTTTTATAAAAATGGCTATGGGGTGGCTCTCAAGGCAAATGTTTGGGTGCATTGTGGTGCTTAGGTGGAGGGCAGAGGAGCTCTACAATTTGGTTTGGCTGAGCTTGCCTCTAGGTTTGATTTGGGTGAAGTTCCATGGTGGTGGCTCTCGATTTTGAGCTTCTTCGGCGACTAGGCCAATTGGCCATGGCAGTGGGAGGTGGCTAGGTGCTCAGAGCATCCAGGGGAATCTGTTAAAGCAACTTAAGGCAATGAGATTTAGTTTTGATAAGGGTATCTTAAGCATGTGCATTTTTGGAAATAAAATCCCTTAATTTGGGGGACCTTTGGTCCATGCCTTAAGCATGTGCATTTTTGGAAATAAGATCCCTTAATTTGGGGGACCTTTGGTCCATGGCTAGTTTAGGTGGTTAAATAAGTTTTGGCTCAGTCTTAGAGTCTAACCCAAGGCTGAGGTGGAGTTAATTTGATGACTTTGGGGTAGTTAGGCCATCTTTAATGCATAGATTCAATGTGGATTCAAGTGATCAAAGTTTTGGTTTGGGCTAAGTTAGCCATGTCAATTGACCCAATTGATTGATCAACATTGTCTAGATGATTGTTATGAAGTTTTTTGGTGATGGGTTGAAGTGATTTTGAGTTCAATTGGTAGGTCAATTTGAGGGATTTTTTGAATTTGGTCAATTTTGGGTATGTTGGGCTCAACATGGGTCTAGGTTGGGTTAGCCTTGGGCTAAGTACAAATTGAATGGTTCAAATCATCAAGCGAGGTGTTGTGAATACTTTTCATAAAGGGATGGAGTGGAAATTTTTGGGCTAAGGCCCTTAATTTGGTGAGATTTTGAGACATAGCAAATTTGGGGCAAATTTGGGGCTTTTGGACTTAGGTTGAAATCAAATGAATTTTTGGACTTAGGTTGAAATCCAATGAATTTAAGGTCTCACCAAGTCCAATTGAAGGTTAAGTTTGATGTATGGCGATGTTATGAAGGTTTTTTCAGCAAAAATTGTGGCAAATGGAGTAGGCCATGGGTTCAATTTGGTGGAACCAAGTCATGGGGCCAAAGTTGGGGTTTTGATCTAAATCAAAATTGGGCTCAAGCCATGGGTTAATTTAGCTTAGATTTGGTTTATTTTGGTCATATTGAAGGTGAAGTTGAGTTTGGGATTGAAATTTGGGGAGATTAAGATCAAATTGATGGGCATTTGGGGTGATTTGGGAAAAATATGGGCCTTTAAAAGGCAATTTGGGGGGTTTTAGTGAAAGATGGTCAAATTGGCCAAATTGGGTCATGTAATAGTTGAGAAAAATGAAATTAGGAATATTTGGGAGGTTTTGGGAATTTTTGAGATTTTTTGGAATTTTTGAAATTTTGGCGTAAGGGCGGGTATTTTGGTAATTTGGCCAATTTTGGTGATTTTGGGTAGTTTGGGTGTTTTCAATGTGTTTGAAATGATTTTTGAGTCAAGTTGGGTATTTTGGCTAGATTTGAAAATTTTGTCCAAATTTGGGGTCCTAAGGGTATCTAGGTAATTTGGGGGAGTTTAGGGGCAAAAGACTAAGCTGGATATCTTGGTAGAGTTGAAGTGCCAACCACCATCAATAAGCCATGGACCAATGGAAATCCCATTTTGGATCTTCTATGTAGTGATCTTAGCCAAACCCTAGCTCAGGGCTAATGGGTTTACGGAACCACCTACATGAGTCTCTCAAGGGTATCAAGGGACCAGAGCCTAGAAGTTTAGGTTTAGGGTAGTGAGTGATTGTGAGTGTAAGTGATTTCAAGTGAGTCCCTTAGCCCTAGACCAACACCCATGGTCAACCCTAAGGTCCAACAGTCCTAAGGGTGACTCATCTTGAGCTCCCTTATAATGACCCCACCTACTAAGTGCTAGAGGTTAGGACAAATATGTGGGACTTCAAGTTGAGTAAAGAAGAGTTTAGGATTTATAATGGTGAGGGTTCCTTGTCTAGTTTTCTAAGAATAGTTAGTAGGAAAGTCTTATGCCTAGACCTTAGACTACTAAAGAGCAAAAATTAAATCTCAACCAAAAGTGAGGTCAACTGTCTTATATTACTTGATAAGGATACGTATACTTGCATATAATACCAACATTAAGTGCTTAACATTATTATTCATAAAATGCCACATCAAGTTTTTGGCACTGTTGTAAAGCAGAGTCAACTTTATAAATTTTACACAACTATATTTTAGTTGATCACGAACCTTGAAAAGGAAATACTATACCAGCTCGGGCAACCGCTAAAGACATTACGTCCAAACTGGATCTATATCGTAGATCTTTTTTGAGATTATTATGGCAAGCTTAATTGGCTATTAAAAATCATGGTTTGAATTTTCTTTCATGTCCATCATGATGTTTTGGATATTCCATTTTTACATGTGTCATTTCAACTGTGTGATCACTTTGGACCAATCGGCCGCGATAGCCCAAAAGATCGATCACATTAGTTGATCAGTCGCCTAGACCCGATCAACTGATCACTGTGGTTAGGTTGGCCATGGTCATAGTACCCCGCCAACCATTCTCGGTCTATTCAATGGGTCAATTTAACTAAGTTCACTTGCATGTTTTGTTTTCATGTGTGTTTGCATATTACTTACACGAGATTGCTAATTACTTGAATGCATGTCTGTATGCACAAAAACGATTATATTTTTGAATGTTATGTGATATGTTAAATCTTCTTACATGTTGAAAGTGCATTGCCTTCATGTCATCATAGCAAATTGGGCTCCTTAGGTGAGTGGCCCATTCTTTGTCATGATACTTTATACACCTCAAAATTACCTATTTTAAATATACATTTAATGTTCATTTTCTGCATATTTTTTACGAGCTTGCAATTTAATGAAATTTATTTTACATGTTTTTTGTTTCAGGTACATGAGATGGAGTTCAAAATGATGTCATGGAGTAAATGCGCCTAAGTGCCAGAGATGGACGAAGGCTGGCTCCTAGGCCTTAGATCTGGTGCTTAGGTGCCAGTGGCGATTTATTTTGAAGATTCATTGAATTTGGATGAATTTTGAAGCTGTTCTTGAAGATGCTCTTGGGATTTTGTGATTCTTATGTAATATGGTCTGAAAAAAGTAAAAGGGGACTTTCATGAGAGGAAAAACTTAAATTTATTAGAGTCCACTAGATTAGAGAGTAGAGTAGAGTTTTTAGTGTATTTTTTTTTGGAGTCTTGCAAGTAGAGTTTGGAGATTGCTCTAAAAGAACTTCAAGATTTGTTTGGGGAGAAGCCTAAGATAAGTATTTTGTCATTTTTTTAAGGTATACTCTTTTGTGTAAACTTTATCTTAAATATAAATCTATATATTTTTGTGTTATCTTCATGAATTCTAATTAGTTTTCTCTCTTTCTCATTGCTATGGGAATTAATCATGTGGGATGAGAATGATTTGAAGATTTCTTTTTATAAAAAAATTGTGATGACATTTTCACTGATTCTTCATTGACTTCGCAAACTAGCTACCTGTGAGGTTAAAATCTGTTACGAAACATAATGACCCGAAAGGGCTATGATTTCACCCAACTTATGAGTGGCACACTAACCCTTGCGAGGAGGGTGACAAAAATATAGGAGAGTGCAAATAAATACGGAGATAAGTTTTGATGGGTGTAGAATTGATGTTTCTAGGGTGACAGGCAAGATTCTTTTATCAATTCGTTCTTAAGTTTGGATCTAAGTGTCCCTAGTATGTCCTAGAATCTACTAAACACTACTACATAAGCTGGAACAAACGTAAGATTAACCTATGTTCTTTGCATGCACAGAGAGGTGGTAAGGAATTTGTATGCTTCTATTTGTCACAATCCAAATTTTTAATTTTTAAAACAATCAAATCTTACACTGATTAAAATCTCTTTGCGAAGGGAAAGATCTTTTCATAATGTTCGAACTCTTTTAAACCTTATTAGTTTAGAAAATTTACTTTCTACTTAAAATTAGATTGCACATAAATTTAGTTTTAATCTTTTACCAATATTTTGACACTATTCTCTTATCTTTTTTATCTTCAATTTAGATAGAGATTTTTTTAAATCGTTATAAAAATTTAGAGCTTCCCTCTGACATCCATAAGGGGTTTTTAAGAAAAACTCTATATTACTTGAAACGAAACGTATACTTGCGTAGTACCCCTAGTATGAAAACATACTAGTTATTCTCTAAAACATTTTATTTATTTGCACTAGCTCTTAAATATAATTTAGACTAAGTTTTTGGCAATCTTTTGGAATTTAAATATATGTGTTATTGTGGGTCGGTTCAAGTTCTTGACACCGTTGTCGGGGATAGCGATAAACCTTTTTGACTTAGAATTTTATTTGAATTGTACATTTATTTTAGGAGAATTGAATTTCATTTTATTAGTACTTATTAATTTTGAAAAAATAAATATTAAAAAAATAGAAAAAAAATTTAAAATTTAAAAATCCAAGAAATTTTTAAAAAATGAAAAATTAAAATATTTTTAGGAGTTTTTTTAATTTTCTGATTTTTTTTCTTTTTTGCATCTGTAGTTTGGGATCCAAAGGTTTAGCGCCTTAAGATTCTGAGTTAGGGCAAATGATAAGTACAATTAGAGAACAAAGAGGACTTCACAATTTTCAAGAAATGACAAATAATTCACAAAACAATTTTAAACATCATACTGTTGAACAAGAACATCATAATTTACAAAGACCTTTAAGGGATTATGAAAACCTTACAGCATATGAAATTCACTTAAGCATACAAACCCCTGTTGTAGTGGCTAACTCATTTGAACTTAAACCTGTTATTATACAAATGGTACAAAACAATCAATTTGGATAACACCATCTAAGGAAACAAAATTACATTTACCAAGTTTTCTAAAACTGTGTTATATTTAAATATGATTGCATATCAAACAATGCTGTCAGATTTAGACCTTTTTCTTTTTCATTAAAGGATAAAGTGAAGATATGATTAAATTCGCTGGCACCTGGATCTATTAGAACTAAGGGATATTTAGTACAAAAATTCTTGGCTAAGTACTTTCCTCTTTCAAAAACTACTAAGCTTAGAAATGATATTACTTCTCTTACTCAGTATGAAGGAGAATCAATATACGAAGCTTGGGAAAGATTTAAGGAACTCCTTACAAGTTGTTCACATCATGTCTTACCAGACTGGTTAATTATTGAAGCATTTTATAATGGGTTAGTGGGAACCCTTAGATCTATCATAAATGTTATTGCTGGAGATTCATTAATTTAAAACTATTTGATGAAGCTTATGCATTAAATGAAGAGATGACTACGAATAATTTTCAATGGCCCTCTAAAAGTGTAAATCCTAAAACAGTAGCCATTATTCACGATAATGATGTTATTTTGATGGTTGCATCTCAAGTTGTTGCATTATCTAGGAAGGTATCCCAAATTAGAATGACATTTTCTCAAACACCTCATGTGATTGAAGAAATTTCATTATGACAGATGATTAATTCTCAAACTTCATTAAAAACTTTAAATGCAATTAATAATAGACCCAATAACCCATATTCTAGCTATTAAAATCCAGATAGGAAAAACCATCTCAATTTTAACTAGAATAATAATTCTAATGGTGGATGTCAACAATGGATGAACAATCAAGAAAACCAACTAGGAAACTGGAAAAACCAGGGTAGTTTGAACTATAGACCCACTTAACCTTCTAGACTTAGTTGTAACCAACAAATTAAGGAGAAGAATTTTTATATAGAAGAAGTGGCATTACAGATGGGAAATTAATTACAAAGTCAAAGTTTTGTTATACGAAACATTAAAAATCAACCAGGACAAATTGCTGATGCACTTAGCAATAGGCCTCAGGGAACACTTCCTAGTAATAATGAAATAAAAACTAAAGAAAAAAACAAATAACAAGAGCAATTTAAGGCTGCCCAACATAGGAGTGGAAGAGAATTAAATTTTGGAATTCAAAATAATATTAAAGTTGAGGGAGAAAATAAAGAAACTGAAAAACCAGATGAAATTATTCCTAAGGAAGTATAAAATCATGTCTCTCCAACTAAGATTAATTTAGAAAGACCACCACCACCTTTTCCTAAAAGACTTACACAGTACAGTTGGATCAACAATTTTTGAAGTTTTTTGAGGTATTTAAAAAGCTTACTAGTATTATTCTTTTGTTGAAGCATTGGAATAGATGCCAAGTTATGCCAAATTTATGAAAGAAATGTTAAATAAAAAAAGGAAGTTTAAAGATTATGAAACTGATGCACTTAGTGAAAAATGTAGTGTAATAATTCAGAAAAAGCTTCCTAAAAAAATTAAAGAACCTTGTAGTTTCACTATACCGAATGGAGAAAATTTTCTGGAAAGGCTTCATGTCATTTTGGAGCTAGTATTAACCTCAAGCCATTATCTATTTTTAGAAGGTTAGGCTTAGGAGAGATTTCTCCCGCTATTGTAACCCTACAGTTAGATGATCGATCTATCACCTATCCTAAGGGGGTTAAAGAAAATGATTTAGTTAAAGTGGATAAATTTATCTTCCTCGTTTATTTCATTGTGTTAGATATAAAAGAAGATGAAATTCATATCATTCTAGGGAGACCTTTCCTTTCCATCGGATGAGTGATGACAGATGTGCAAGAAGGAGAACTAACCATGAGAGTTAATGACTAGAAAGTTACTTTTAATGTGCTTAAATCAATGAAGTGTCCCGCTAAATGAAAAGATGATAAATGTAATATAATGGATATTATTGATTATATGATTGTTAATCAATTCTGAGAAAGATGAGTAGTCATAACAGATCAAAAAGAACTGGAGAGTGAAAATAAAATTAAATATGAAGATAAATCAAATGAGATAAATACTGCGGATTCAAATTATGTTCAAAAAAATATTGAACTTTTATATACTACTGAAAATATTAAACCTCTGATTCCTTCAATAGAGAAACCTTCTAAACTTGAGATGAAGGTCCTCTCTACTCATTTAAAGTACGTTTTTTTTTTTTGGGAATTAATTCACATTGCCTATTATAATATCCTCAAACTTGACTATAGAATAAGTAGAAAATTTTTTTGGAGATAGTGAAAAATCATAAGAAAGTCATTAGATGGACGTTATCTTACATTAAAGGAATTAGCCCTTCAATATGTATGCACAAAATTTTGATGGAAGATAATCATAAACCTAGCATCAATCCTCAAAGGAAATAGAACTATATAATGATAGAAGTTGTTAAGAAAAAAATTTCAAAGTGGTTGGATGATAGAATTATTTATCCCGTTTTTGAAAGTGGTTGGGTGAGCCCTATTCATTGTGTTCCTAAAAAAAGGGGAGTAACTGTAGTTGTTAAGGAGCTGAATGAATTAATTCCAACTAAAAAAGTTACTTGGTGGTGAATTTGTACTAATTATAGAAAATTAAATCTCTCCACTAGGAAAGATCATTTTTCTCTACCTTTTCTGGACCATATGTTGGATAGACTAGTTGGGCATCATTATTTTTTTATTTTTAGACGGATATTATCGATACCACTAAATACCCATAACTCCTGAGGAACAAGAGAAAACAACACGTACTAGTCTAAATGGTACATTTGCTTTTAGAAGAATGTCATTTAGATTATGCAATGCATCTGCAACTTTTCAAAGAGGTATGATGTCAATTTTCTGTGACTTAATAGAGAAAGAAATTTAAGTTTTTATGGACAATTTCTTATATTTTGGAACCACTTTCAATTCATGTTTAGACCATTTAATAAGAGTTCTAAAATTATGCTAAGAAATAAACCTAGTTGTCAATTGAGAAAAAAGTCAATTTATGTTTGTAGGAGGACTTGTGTTGGGACATAAGATATATGAAAATGGCATGGAATCAGATCTTACAAAAATTGAAGTTATTGGAATTGTGTTAGGACATAAGATATATGAAAATGGCATGAAATCAGATCTTGCAAAAATTAAAGTCATTGTGGAATTACCACCTCCTACATTTGTGAGAGGGGTAATAAATTTTCTGGGACATGCTAGGTTCTATAGGCGATATATTAAAGATGTTTTCAAAATTGCTAAGCATCTATGTCATCTTTTAGAAAAAGATACTAACTTTGACTTTAATGAGGAATGTCTAAATGCCTTCAAGTTATTAAAGAAAAATTAATCGCTATACTTATTATTGTTTCATCTAATTAAGAACCCTTTAAATTAATGTGTGATGCAAATGATTATGCTATAGGGGTTGTGTTAGGGCAAAAATATGTTAAATGTTTTGAAGTTATATGCTATACTAGTAAAACTCTTAATGCAGTGCAAATTAATTACATCACTACTGAAAAGAAATTATTAGCTATAGTGTTTGCTTTTGGTAAATTTAAACCTTTTCTTATTAAAGCTAAATGTAATGTGCATACTAATCATTTTGTTATTAAATATTTCATAATGAAGAAGGATGCAAAACTACGATTCATTAGATGGGTCCTTATGATGCAAGCATTTGATTCTCAAGTAGTGGACTGGAAGGGTAATGATAATATGATAGCTAAACATTTTTGAAGGCTTGAATGGAAAAATAATGGTAACTTTAATGATGAAATAAATGAAAAGTTTCCTTATTAACAATTATATGCGATTACGAATTGACAATATTATATGCTGATATAGTTAACTACTTAGTTAGTAATATTTTACCCTACATATTAGATAGTCATCGAATGAAAAAGTTCATTCACGGCGCAAAATCTTACTTTTGGGATGACCCTTATTTATATAAACAATGCAAGGACTTAGTCATTTGAAGATGTGTACCAATTGAAGAAACTCATGAATTTTTTCAAAAATTTCACGAATCAGATTCTGGGGGGCATTTTGGGGTTGATAAAATTGCATTTAAAATTTTACAATCTGGAATTTATTAGCCTACTTTATTTAAGGATGTTAATGCTTATATAAAAACATGTGATCGATGTTAGAGAATATGCAGTATTTCTAGAAAAAATGAATTGCCCCTAAATTTTATTTTAGAGGTTGAAATTTTTGAAGTTTTTGGTTTAGATTTTATGGGACCATTTATACCATCTTATGTGAAAATTTCTATTTTGATTGCTATGATTGAAACTATTGCTTTACTACATTGTGATGCTAAGAGCCTCGCAAAATTTTTAAGGAAAAATATACTAGATTTGGAATGTCGAAAGTAATTATTAGAGATGAGTGAATTCATTTAAAGAATAGAATAATTCAAACATTAATTAAAAAATTTGGAATTGAGCATAAAATTTCCACAACCTATTATCCTTAAACTAGTGGTCTTGTTGAGTTGTCCAATCGTGATATTAAAAAAATATTAGAAAAAACTATTAATCCTAATAGGAAAGATTGGTCTGTCATGCTAGATAGTGCATTATGAGCATATAGGACTACATATAAATCTCCTATAGGAATGTTTCCATATAGGCTCATATATGAAAAAGCATGTCACTTACTAGTTGAAATAAAACATAAAGCCATGAAAGAATTTAATTATAATTTGAAAGATGCTGGAGAGAAATGATTATTACAATTAAATGAGCTTGATGAAATAAGGAATGATTTTTATGAAAATGCTAAAATTTATAGGGACAAAATGAAAAATTGGCATGATTAGAGGATTATGAAAAGACATTTTGAGCTTGGAAAAGAAGTTTAATTATATAATAAAAGATTGAAATTATTTTTAGGAAAATTTAAGTCCAGGTGGTTGGGGCCATTTATTGTGATAGAGTGTATCCTTATGGAGTGGTTGATATTGAAGATCCAAAAAGTGGAAGAAAGATTAAGGTAAATGGACAAATATTAAAAAAATATCTATGTAAAGTAGTCTTACATTTGAGGAGTTCCTGATGCTGGGTCAACCTGCGTAAACATTGGATACGCCGGGCTGACGATGTTAAACTAAGTGCTTTGTGGGGAGGTAACCCATAGTTATCGGTGTAGATAGATTTGATTAGTGATTGTTGTTATATTGATTTCTTGATGTTATAAGAAATCTTACATAATTAAGATGACACAAAATTAATAGGTTGGGACATGAAAATTGGACCTTGGGCAGTGTCGAACCTGGTGCCTAAGCGCCCCTTTTTCTACGAGCCTAGCATCTAAGTGCCCAATCTGGTGCCTTGGCACCATAGTTTGAATAACTCCCAAAAACCACCAAAATTTGGTTTTTGATCATTCCTTCTTTATTTAAATGAAAGGGGACAAGAATTGAGACATATTTTTCGTAATTCTAAGTGCTAGGAGAAGAGTGGAAAAAACATCCTAATCTTGAGATCATGGCATCCATGGAGAGCAAGAATAAAGGAAAATTTGAAGACAATAAGTTTGTGCATAAGGATGTGTAAACGTATTTCAATGGATTTCTTGCACTAAGTTTGGAGAGGGTTACAAAAAAAATTAGGGAAGATTGAAGAGGAGTTATCTTTTCTGCACAAGAAGTTGAGTGATATGTACCACCAGTACGAGCACTTGGAGTCGCAGTTGTAACTCTAATTCAACAATATGTCATGCTTTCAAGATTATCAGAAGAGCATGTATAGCAATAACAAGTGAATAGATGATAAAGTTTATCAAGATTTCCCTCGCACTCCATTCTACCACATGTTCGATCGTAACTATCTAGTGGGTAAAAAGGCGGGTGACAACATCGTGAACAACTATTCTTAAACGGATGATTATGCGGAAAATTTGTTAGTATAGAGTCTTAATTAGTGGTGCACCACTTTGTATTGAAAGTGACTTTTATGTTTGTATTTGCCTATGTTGAGGTGATGTTATATCTGTTTGTATTGAACTTATGATTATTATAAGAAAAAGAGTTCAATTTGTGTTGTTAAAATTTTTTTTAGGGTGGTTGAAGGATTGGATTGACTTAATTTTAATAGTTTAGAAGTTGCTCGCATAATTATTGGAATGATGACGAAGCCAATTAACTTCAAAATGGTTGTTTAATCTGACATATTAGGGTTCCAAAATCTTAGATTTGTTGTGCCCTTTTGAAAATGATAAAAATTTCCAAAATATGTACTGTTGAGCACTGGCGCCTAAGCACCCAACCTGATGCCTTGGTGACAAACCAAATGAAAACAACTTAAACTGCAAATCTCGATCCAACGCCTGCCATACTCACTATGCTTCATCTTCCTCCTCGCTTTTTCACAATTTTATAGCTTAGGGCTTCTCTTTCTTGCCAATTTTGAAAATTTCTTGGATAAAAAATGTTGGAAATCATCATTTTTGGGTAAGAGATTTACTTTGCCTTTGGAAATTTTGATTTTCACCATGTATTTTCTCCATGTTATGATTACGCCAAAAATTGATAATTTGCAAGAAAATTGTGGAGAATGCATGGCAAATTTTTTTTTTTTTTTTGCTTGGAAAACACTTGTAAGAGTCCGTAGAAACTGATTTTGAGTTTTTTTATTTTTATTCAAATATTTTTAGAATGAATCATGGCTCCTAAAATCAAGAGAGATAAAGGGCAAGAGTAATTTTTATTCTATATAGTTTGTTAGTCATGCAGCTCAAGATCGATAAAGTGAAAATCTTTTTCTAAAGAAACTTATTCTGGAGCGGGCATTTCTTTCTCCTAAAGATACCACTGAAAGCCTTATCATAGCCCAAATTTAGGAATGTAGCTATTATTTTACTGTTTCTGCCATCATTTTTGTTGCTTGGGAATTTTATGTGAATCTCCCTAAAGAGACTGATGATATGGTTTTAGTTTGAGAAACGCAAGTTGATTTTAATCCCATTCAGATTAACACATTATTCTAGTTGTCTGATGTGACTGACAGCTTTTATGCTGAGTTTGATCCTTCTGAGGGAAAGCTGCAGGAAATTATTGCATATCTGACTGATGGATGTGAAATTTGGAAGGAAAGAGGTAATAAAATGTTAATTTTACTTCATTTACGTTGAATGCCTCATCTATAGTGTGGAATTATTTTATCTTTTCTCATCTTCTCCCTTCCAACCATTTGAGTGAAGTTCCTCGGGATAGGTTGCATTCAGATGATGAAGTCCATCGATGTTGGGTCCTGATTTATAAGAATATTTCTCATTTTTCTAAAGGAGGGACTGCAACAACTTTTGATCACTCTTCTCTCATTTTTACTTTTTATAAACAATGACGAGTTAGATTTGAGTCTTGGGAGGAGTTGCTCCATCCACTAAAGCCTATTGGATGGGCTAATGTGGATGTTTAAGGAAGATCTTGAGGTAGAGCTACTGATGCACCATCCACTTTAGCCTCGAAACCTACTACTTCTGGTGCTCCTTCTTTGGACACTGTCATGGAGCAACAATTCATTCAATAAGGAGATATTTTATCTTTATAGAGGTAGATGCAGAATGTTGAAGAGCAAATGGACCATTTTGATCAATATTTGTAGAGGAAGAGTGATTATGACACAACTTTTGATGTGAGGGGCAAAAATTTAGTTGAATTTCCTACGTTCCCCATATTTTCTCCATATTAGAGTCACAGAACGATTGATAACGGTAATTGTGATGAGGAGGAGGAGGAGGAGCAGATAATTTTTTATTTTATGCTATTGACCTTCCATGCCAATTTATTTTATAAGTCACTTTGATGTACTCTTAGTAGATTGTGTGTTAAACTTTTTAGTTAGTTAAATGAGAAAATGTGTTGCACTTGCTGCTATTTATTTAGACTTGCCTGTGTGTTGGAGTAGTATTTTACTTTGCAAGTTTTATGCTTTACATTTTGATTTTAGATTTACTATTACTCAACACCTGCTATTACTACTTGTACCTGTACTACTTTCGTTTTTAGAACCTTTAGATTTTTCTCTTTCTTTATGCTTATTATGAACTATAATGTTTTAAATTAATTAAAATTTAAGTTTGGGGAAAGGGAGAAAAACTTAAAACTAATAATTATTTATCCTCAATAAATCATATTTTTAAAATTATTTTAACATAACTATTGGTATGTGGTGTTAGCTTTAGATAACTATATTTTTTTATTTTATAAATGTCATAGTATACTTAAGTAAAAGTTTTAGATGATAAAGTTTAGTTCTAGAGTTAAGATATCTATTATAAGTGTATAGGATTATGTGTTTTCTATTCGAATTAAAGAAAATTGTATTTTTGAAAAATTAAGGAACTTAGATATACATTTTAAGAAGAATTGAGACTCTACAAAACGTAATTTTCAAAGCTAATACACATTATCAAGTAAAGAAATGTAAGAAGATTTTAACTTTAAGAAGAGGATAATGAAGTTCAAAATCATTAATGGCTATCAAGATATAGTAATCCTCACATAAAAGAAAAGAAAATAAAGGATTTAAAATGATTCTAAAAGAAAAAGAAAAGTAAAATCAAAAGAAAAATAAAAAGAAAAAGAAAAAAATATGTGAGGAGGAGCTTAAGAAGATGTCTAATAAAAAATTGGCTTCACTTGAATTATCTTAAGGAAAGGGAATTAATTACATTTCTGACCTTACTCTTAATTTTAAAAGTATTAGCATCTTTAGTAATAGAGTTCTCATGAAATTTTTTTCTTTTCATTTTTCTGGGATTCCTAATCATTTTTCTGGGATTCCTAAGTATGACAAATTACAGTTATTCTTCAAATGAATAGAAAATCAGAACTTTTAGACTTGATTACTATATATTCTTACATTTTGGTTCTAACCTGAGTTATTGAATTTTTTTCTAAAGTTTCATTATTGCATTTATGAGACAAAAACTATAGAAATCATTAAGTAAAACCCACTACCATGACCTATAAATTTTTATATATAGTGAAAGAGTTACTTGAGGAAAAGTAACGTTTAAGTTTGGGGAAATTAAAACACCTCAAAATTATCTATTTTAAATATACATTTAATTTTCACTTTATGCGCATTCTTTATGATATTGTATTTTATTGACATGTATTTTACATGTTTTTAGTTTTAGGTATAGGAGATGCAGTTTAAAGGAAAAAGAGAGAAAATGGAGGCAAAATGATGTTGTGGAGCAGTGGTACCTAAGCGCCACTTTTGGCACCTCAGCGCCAGAGACGTACAAAGATTGGCGCCTAGGCACTAGTGACATTTTTTTTTGGAGATGCATTTAATTTGAATGAATTTTGAAGCGGTTCTTGAGCAGACTCTTGTGGATTTTGAGATTCTTATATAATATGTCGGAGAAGAGTAAAAGGGGTCTTCATGAGAGGAAAACTTAGATTATTTAAAGAGTCCACTAGATTAGAGAGTAGAGTAGAGTTTTTAGTGAATTTTGTTTAGAAGCTTGCAAAAAAAGTTGGGAGATTGCTTCAAAAGAACTTCAGGATTTGTTTGAGGAGAAGCCTAAGATAATTATTTTGTCTTTTTGTTTAAGTTATACTTTCTTGTGTAAACTTGATCTTACATACAAATCTATGTGTTTTTGTGTTATCTCCATGAATTCTTAGTAGTTTTCTTTCTTTCTCCATGCAATGGGAATTAATGATGTGGAATGCCATAATAACCTTACAAGGAGGGAGATCAAAATCTAAGGAGAATGCAAATAAATAGGGAGATAAGTTTTGATGGGTGTAGAATTGATGTCTCTAGGGTTACATGCTAGATTCTCTTAACAATTCATTCTTAAGTTTTGATATAAGGGTCCATAGTTGGTCCTATAGAGAGGGCATAGTGGGTTAATCTAGACGTGAGGCTAGAATCTATTTTGCACTACTACACAAGTTGTAACAAACATAAGATTAGTCAATGTTCTTTGCATGCACCGAGAGGGGGTAAGGAATGAGTATGCTCCTATTTGTCACAATACAATATTTTTCTTTTTTAAAATAATCAAATCCTACACTAATTAAGATCTCTTTGCAAGGGGAATGATCTTTTCATAATATTCGAACTAGTTTAAGCCTTATTAGTTTAGAAAATTTGCACTTACTTTCTGCTTGAAATTATATTGACCATAAAGTTAGTTTTAATACTTTACAATTATTTTGACACTATTCTCATATCATTTTAATCTGCAATTTAGATAGATGTTATTCTAAGTCATTACAAAAAGTTACACCTTCCCTATTGGATCGATACTGAGATTTTTAAGGAAAACTAAATATTACTTGAAAGGATACGTAAACTTGAGTGGTACCCCTAATGTGAAAACTTACTATTTATTTTCTAAAAAATTTTATTTATTCACACTAGCCACTAAATATAATTCAGGCCAAGGTTTTGACAATCTCTTGGAATACAAATATCTGGGTCATTGCGGGTTGGGTCAATACTTTAATGAGCATTTCTTATAGAGTAAATTTCTATGAACAATGTGAGTTATTACATCGGGATCAACACACTTATGACTATGCTACAGTTCCAAGAGTTCTAGCATATGTAACCTAGCATGTTACGAACCTGCTATTAATGGTCCTATTTAAAAAAAATGGTATTTTTAATTTATGATATCCACCTTATTTTAAATTTATGAAATTAGCAAAACTAGGTCATATGTGAGGCCAACACTTTTAAAATCCTTTTAGGTGATATACTTTAGACCCCTTGAATCTTTAAAATGGGGTTATTGTTGGCGAGCACATTAATTTCATATGGTAGCCTTCACCTCTATACGTTTCACACAGATAGATACTGTGACTACGACACCATGCAGTAGATGGTTTCCTAGGTTAGGACTAGGGTTTTTTGGTAGTTTTTTTGATATCCTAGCTATTTGTTCTATAGTTTGTGCCCTAGCTAATCATCCTTTATCTGTTGTTTCGTGTGTTTAATGGGTGTAAAACATACACACTAGTATATTTAGAGGTGTTTTTCCATGCAGGGAGGTATGCCTAAAAATAAATGAAAAGGGAGAAGCAAGACATGATTTGAAAGCTAACACTTTCTGCAGGTGTCATTAAGCGCCCCTTCTGTTAGACATGGCTCATTATGCATTGTATGAATATAACTTGTATTAACTCTTATGTAGGTCGGTTTTTTTGGTAGTTTTTCATGTATTTATATTTAAAGTTATTAAGAGTCAGTATAAGAAAATAGGTAAGGGCATGGCTTCTTAGGTGCTTGACGCACCAACCATATGGCGGGGACCATGAGCAGCTGCTCATGTCTAGTATCTTAAGTTTGAGCTTTCTTCTTGTATAGAGCTAAGACCATGCATGTACTTGCAGAGTCTGACCGCTTTTTATGCTTTTTAGGATATATTGCCCATCCAACAACACCCAACCTTTTGTATATTATTTGGCTTTTTTTTTTTTTTTTGCAAATTGTGCTTACCATTTACTCTTTATTGATTGTGGCTTATTTCGAATCATACTAAAATCAAATCTAGGTTCTATAAGGATCCAAAAATGCCCTTTCAAAAATCTTAATAATAAGAAAATCAAGAATAATCAAAATTTAGGTTAAAAATTATTCTATTTTTAAATGAGAATTTTATTCTCTATCTTTAATTTTCTACTTGGCCTTAGGGTTGATTTTAAAATGGGATGTATTGCATAAACATCTCCCAAGTGATCTCTATTTTTTCCTCCACACATAAATTAATTTATAGACAATTGGATTATTCTCATGTTCTAAGGAGATTCCCCCGTGCTCCCTCAATTGATTTGCCAAGCATATCCTTTCTACTTCGAAGGTTGTTTAGGGTGTTAGACGCTTTCTCGACCTAGATAGGGAATAAGTCTTTTGTGGGGTTGCTATGGTTCTGTAACCAGAACCCCTTTTCACTTTTCATTGTAGCAGCATCTTCTTCATTTAATTGACACTCATAAGTCTAATTTTTATTTATTCCACCTCTTAAAGGGTAATAGGGAATTAGAGATTTCTTCCCTCTGATCCTAGGGCTACCGGTATTGCCTTAGATGACACAATTCATGGATTGCTAAGAAGGGGTCATTGGTTGGGTTCGGTTGACTACTTTCACCGCTAGGTAGACTTCTCTATAGCTTGAGCTTATGGATTCATTGTATTCAGACTCAGTCACCTCTACCTACGTAGGGATTCCTCCCCTTTATGTTGACACCTCCTTTGAGCCATGTCATTCCTTCAAAAAAATTATTGATGTCATCTCGTAAGTCTTGCATGCCCCTCTACCCTATGGCCTGGTATATGCATCAAAAGCATCGGGATTCTCCCGCTTGAGATGATAAAATCCTTTAGTTTCCCAAAAAACTAGACATCATAAATAATATATGCAAGACCCTTTTTATTGAGAGCATCCATGAGCACCCCCAAGATGTAAATAACCAAAGGAATACGATCATTTGGGAGTACTCCTGAACCCAGAACAAGCACAAATACTTGAATCACTAGTTACATGGGTGGCTTATGAATGGGTTCTCTTCGTGGATTGCTTTTGAATGGGTTCTCTTTGTGGATTGTATTTCAAGATGTATTGATCAAATATCTTTGGACGTACATTCTTGACCTATCACATGAGGATTACCTTAAATAAGCCCTCCTTATTTCCTTTTAAAATTTTTTCGTCTCACTTTAGTCATATATCCTATCTTTTCTATTTCTCTTCTCTTTGAATAGAGATTTATTTCAAAGAAAGAATCATATGATGATAAGACAATCTTGTGACTCTGAGTCTTTTTGAAAAGAACCTTAAACATGAGTATTCCATTAATATGATGTAAAATCCTGCAGATAATTTGTCCTAGTTTTTTTCTTACTTTATGGACCATCTTCCCACACTTCTATGGTCTACAGTTACTTTTGGGTCTAGTGGACTGTAGGCGGATGTATCCAATTGAAAGGTATGTCCACTCGATGCCCTACTTTTTATGTTAGAATGATCTACTACCATAATATAAAAAACAATTTCTATATATTGTTGGTTTAAAAAAAAAACTGGTAAGAATAAAGCACATCTAGAGAGCTTGAATGCAATGTTTATTTGTTGCATAAAAATTACATTATGTTCTTAATCTCTTGAGCAAGATTAAAAAATACAACAAACTGTTGGTGAGATGTCCTCATAGACTAAATTATCTTTATTTCAGATGTCAGATGAAGCATCAGGGTGGAATGGTACATGCTACTTCAGTGATAAAGAGTTTTAAGCAACGACGTTATATGTTTTTCGAAACTGTAACAAAGTCCAACTATTTATAAAGTAAAATTTTTAGTTATTAAATTTAATATTAGTTATTACTCAGAATGTCATATTAACTTGAGAATATAAATAGAAATAATATTAGCAAGTTGTTTTTAAATAAAGATGATGACTTTATCAAAAGCAAAAATAATAAAAAAGAATTTCTGAAATCATTCAAATCATATGCATGTTAAAATAAATTTTCAATTTATCAGTACTTAATATAATTTGCTTGCTCAAAAAAAAATCTCAATCGTGTTTTGAGACATATCATTTAGGAAGTTTGAGGTAAAATCATGTAATTTGAATTAAAATTTTAATTTTAAGTTTTTTTGATACAATAATAAATATTACGTAGTTTTTTTTTAATTATTTTACACAGATTATTCCACTGGTTGTTAGAGCATCACCGGTAGATGTAGTAAGTTTTTGAGGTTTTTGCTAAGCATCAGCTCAATAATATGTTCATGACGATCCGCAATATGGAAGCAACCAATTCGGGTTATGGAGGAGATTTGGTTATAGTTGACTAGATCATGGGAATATCACGATTATCATAGGATAAGAGAAACAAATTAGTAGAATCAGAGGACTGAGGGAGCCATAGGCGCCACATTACACATTCGAGGATTGGCCCCATACACAAAGCTATACTAGAAGTTGGTTAGATTGACAAACTACTCGATAATACAATAATGTGTTTATCCATACTAATTATTTTTTCAAGTACATGGCCTTAGGAGCTTAACTGACTGCTCACTATTTTACATATCCGAACACATCGATGATTGAGAACATAACTGCTAGTAGTAAGTAAAAAAAAATTATTTTTTTTGTAATTTTCTAACAATATTATTTAAATTTTTAATTAATCATTGGTTTTAATTATATAAGAGGATTATGAGCACATTCTCGACACACAGAGCTAGAGGCAGAGCCAAGACTCGACAATTGCTAGTAGTAGTGGCGGTTGGTCTATCCCTGAGAAATCTAATTATGAGATGCAGAGGTAGCAAGCTGCAGGGAAGAAAAAGAAGAGGGTATGCGGTAAGTGTTCGACGTCATCATCATCAGAGAATAATGAACTTGTCTGGCTTATTGCTGCTTTGATTAAAGAGGTCTGTGAGCTACGTGAAGAGCATCAAGGAGTTGAGGCCAACATCACGCGGTTGGAGCAGGTTGTTAATTGTCGTAGCAAGCGACCTTGGAGTTCAGTGGATGACGACGAGGGAAAGGAAGGAGAGGATGACGATGATTTCACCTACAATGCTCCATATGGGCTTTATGTAATTTTCTTCTTTTTTAGTGTTTGGACATGATCCTAAGTATATATTTTTGTATTTAGTTTTAATAAATCTCTTTTTATAAATCTCTGTTGGTGGGGTTTTTATCGGACTGTGTAATCCTTGTTAGTTTTATTTGATTCATTGTCGATACATATCTATACAAAATGTTATGTGTTGTGTTGATGATGAGTAAATGTTTGTGATATTTGTTGTGATTAAGTGTAACAAATTTGATTTCTCTTTACTACATATATTTTTAAATTGTTGTATGTATGCGCTTGATTTGCGACGAACAAGTCTGACACAAATAACTGCTGAAATTTCCGACGCAAATCAACCTCACCGACAAGATATTTAGACGCACAGTCCGATGCAAATTTGCGTCCACAAAACCAAATGCAAATTCCATACATAATGTTCAAGTCTGAATGTATGGCATTACAGCTGGCTTCCGTCGATATTCTCGGTCGTAAAAGCCGTCACAAATTATTTTCATCGATCACGTTCGATACCAATTGGACACAAATTTGACGGTATTAGAGATCAACCTCAAATTTCTTCTCTACTATCATCGGAATTATCTAGCGGTAATTTGTGGATTTCCTCTATACATTTGCTTGAAGAGGAGATCACATTATCTTAAATTTAATTCTGAAAGATTCCAACTCAAGATTGTATTAGGATTTATTTGTAATCTGATGAATTTTCTTAAGACGTATAAAATATGACATAACTCTCATTTTTGAAAAGCTATTTAAAGATGATGATGAACGAAATAATTAACATTTAAAAATAACATGCCAGATATTACAGATGTCATTGAATCAAGCAGCCCGTCAATGCAATCAAAACTCAAATGAGAGTTCAATAAATTTCACACTGAACGATTTATGTCTATGTTACTTAGCAATACTGTTTAAGTTCTATTTAGAAATTATATAGTCAATCTTAACAGACAGCTAAAAAATTTGTATTTATTTAATGAATTAAGAAGCTTAGTTTGCAGCGTTATTATACTCTTCAAAGCCCATCCACCACATATTTGGTAAACAGAAAGCAACATTCTGTATAAATATCAGAAATATTTACATATATATCATTCAATTCTTAGCTATTTACAAATCTAACACCCAAACTTCAATTTTTCATATAATAACACCTTGTCTACCCATAAAAAGACGTTTTTTTTTTTTAGTTATGCAGTGATACTTTTTATGTGGCATGAAAAAATTTGGTGGCATAAATTTAAGAGAAAATTTAAGATGTTCTCCCTATATATATATATATATATATATAATGTTTTTTCAAGTTGGTCGAGTATTTACTTGTCAGTTGTAAGTCCTCTCTGGTCCGGAATATGATTCCCCCATGTATTAAGTGTGGTACTTGAATTTTTAATGCGCCAGGGATTTCCGGGGCTTGTATAATATCCGGCCATTATTTTTTTTAATATATCTATGTATGTATGTATATATATACACACACACACGCAAACATATGCGAATTGGAGGGTATGAATGTAAATGCTCAACAAACGGTGGTACATAATAATTTCTTCTATATTTTTTTGTATCATTTGATAACCAATGCGGCACAAAATGCCACGCCCTAACTTTTGGAAATTTCAAGCAAGAGGACCCGAAGGCCACTTTCTTGAAAGTGCCCCCAAAAACAAATAAACAAATAAGACATTTCCTTTTTTTTTTTTACAAATCATCGTACAAGTCAATAAAGTAAGAAAACTTCTCCTTTCCCTGAACTGAATTAATTTTAGTTTAGCAACGAGTCAATGAAAAAATCATCTCTTGGCTCCTCTTTGGCCTTCGTTAACATAATCTGACCCTGCTGTAATTGCTGAAGCTGATTCTGCTGTTGCAATGATTTAGCGAACAATAAATTCATTGAATCATCATATTTGGAGATTCCAATGCCATCCAATTCATTAGACTTTGTGTCAAAAAATGAATCATAGACCATTCGACCAGGACGACTTTCAACGACTGAAGGCTTTATAGGCATGATGTAGTTGTTCATGTTGTAGATGTTATTGTTGTTTTTGTTTCTATTATTTTCATATAAAGTCTTGTTTGCTAAGACTACGCTACCTCGAGAAATGGGGACATCATGATTGTGCTTGCCTTCGTAGGTCGTAATCACGGCCCTTAAATCAGTTGATGCTCTCTCGACGTGTTTCCTCACCGAGCATCCGGAAGTTGTGCACTTGTAGTAGCTCCTAAAAATTTAAAATAATTGATAAGATTTAAATCAATGAGGGCCTCCGGCCTCTTTAAATTAATTTTTATTTTTATTTTATTTAATTTTTTTATTTTAAATATAATATCATTGACATGTTATAACATGTTTTGTATTCTCAAAATAAAAATGATTCTAAATAAATCTTATGAAACTACAAATATAAGTTCTGTTTTATTTATCAATAATACTTCAACTAACTCAATGCAGCACAAGGAATAACAATTCCTTTATCATACCATACTATTTGGTTGGTGAATGATAGTAGTTTATAACTTACTGGAAATGTCATGCAACCTAAGTGAATATTCTTTCATTTCATTTGTGTGCACATGTAACAAAACTAAATTGCAAATATTTAAGCTCACCTAGGATTTGGATTCCCCTTCACCACCTTCTGACCATACTTTCTCCACCGGTATCCATCGTCGAGAATGTCGATGTCGCTCGTCGTTTGAACCACCACTTTAGGCTCCCTAACAGTTCTACTTCCCAAATATGAAATCCCATCATCCCCGCCTTCCATCTTCCTACAAAACCATAGAAGAAAAGTAACTACATAACTAATCATTTTTGCTCCTTTGTTTTTTTTTAATTTCTTATTAAATCATTGTCATTAAGTAAAACAACAAGTTTGCATAACAAGTTATTTATAAGCTCACCATTTCTTAGTATCAAGTTCATTCTCATCATAATCATCTCCACCTGTTATCAAACTCTGAGAAATCATATCAATATCTTCGTCACCAAATGAAGCAGAAGAATTCTNTGCTCTACCTTGAATTTCTTAAAATTTTCTCGATTATAAGTGTTATTTTGACCCCCAATTATTGAACTAAGGTAAAAGGGCATTTTTTGTGATGTGATATTGCTCACCTACCACATCTCATCTACCGCTCACCTACCGTTCACCTACCGCTCACCTACCTCCCACCTACCACTCTCTTGCTTCTATAAATAGAGA
>JXCR01143617.1:281154-337041 GCA_002079205.1 Phalaenopsis hybrid cultivar
AATATTTTCATGAAAAGAATATTTTAATCAAAACAATTTAAGAAAATATTATTTATTTATATTATTAGCTAAATCATAACAAAAAATAAATAAAGATCAGCTAAAAAATATAATTTAAGAAAAATGAAAGCTTCATATTAATATGAGTTTTAAGAAAAATAAATAAAACTCATATTAATTATTGAAAAGTTCGCTTAAAAGTAATCAATAAATGTATTCAAAATAAATAATCAATAAATCTTCACCTTCAGAGTCACCATAAATTTTTACTTCTTATTTTGCATAAAATAAATGTATTTAAAATAGCTCAAAAATCACAAAAAAAAAAGATTTTTTCAAAATAAAAATATATATTAGGAGTATGCAAAGTAATTTATTTTGTATGTACCACCAAATTCTTACGTAGTTACATATCTAATTTACAAATTTTTAGTCTTTACATTTATACAACCCAAAGATTTCATATCAATTAGGAAGATAAATTTTAGTGTTAATTTAGTCAAAATTAATTTTATTTAGATACTTCATCTATCTGTGAAACGTTATTTGAAAGAAAGATTTAAATGCATGCCGTTTAATTCCTACCTATTTATGCCCCTAAACACCTAAGCTTTAATTTTTAAAATAGTGTCAATTTTTTATGAGACGTGAAAGATTTTAGTATAAATTTAAAAAATGAAGTTAGGTGTTAGATATGTAAATACATGAAATTAGGATGTGCTTCAGCTTATGAAACTTAACGAAAAGATTAACTTTATTTATGAGCCAAAAAATAATTATTTTGAAATTCAATTCGATCTAAGTTTTGATGTACATATTTTTGTTATTTTTGTTTTTTGAAAAAATATGTCATTCAGTGAGTACTTAAAAATATATAGATATAAAAGATATTGTTGCCTAACATTTATTTGAGGTGTTTGGTTGTAGGAAGGATTTAGAGTTAGTAGGACTTTGTAAATCTAGATTTATTAAATCCACTCTCTTGATGGATTTATTAATTTTTGAATTTAACATGAATCTCAGATAAAATTTTGACCTTAAATCCAAATTTTTATAAATCCGTATAACTTGAGATTTTTTTATATTTGGCTGGATTTAGTAAATCCGATGGATAAATCTTATTAATATGACACTAACAAACACACCCTTAATGTAATAGTTGAATTTTAGGCCACATCTAGAATCTATACTTTGGATCGAGATCATTCATAAACAAATCATCAAATGACATTTAGTAATAAAAAATAAAAAAGAAAGCAATTTGTAATGACATAAGAAGATTCTTGACCAAATTGTTAGAGAAGATTGTATCTTCATAGTAACATATTTATGTCACTGTTAAGAAATAAGTTATGCATGTTGGTTATAATATTTATATATAAATTAATATTTTCTATATGCAATTATTAAATATTTTATGAGTCTTGTAAGAATGTAATACCCCTTTTTTTGTAGCAATAGGGTTTTAAAAAAATAATAATTAAAGAAGCTTTAGTTGTTTCTTACAACTATCTAGAATATTGAACATGCTTAAATTGCAGTTTCACGTTCCAATCAACCTCGAGAGTCTTAAGCCTTATTACATTGCCTAGTTATTATGTTTTTTTGGGTTGACTTTACTATTATGGTTTTTTTTTTTTTACTTTATTTTTATCAAATATTGCTCTCCTTGAGTCTGAGAACAAATGTTAATATTCTCCTCATGATCTCAATTCGACTAAAGCCGCAGTCTCATCAATTCTTTAATATCTCATGTACCTCTGAATAAATAAATAAATATTGGAGACTAGAATGCGACCAGTTGTTCCTTTCAACCACTAGATATCATCAAAGCTCATTCTTCGACAACTTCTATGTTTTTCAATTGAATAATGTTGACTTAAATTTTGGTATTTAGTTAAAAACCAATAAAAATTATAACTAAAATTATAATTTACTTTAAAGAAAAAATGAATAGAATGAATGTAATATTAAATTATTTATTTATATTATTAACTAAAGCATTAGAAAAATAAACTAAAATAAGCTTAAAAAATAATTTTATCTCTTAACATGAAGCTTCACACTAAATATAATTTAATAAAAGTGCAAGTCTTACGTGAAGCTCGTAATAATTACAGAAAATTTAATTTAAAAGTAATCAATAAATGCATTCAAGATAACAAATAAATAGATCTATACCTTTAGAGTAATTATAATCTTACTCATATTTTTTATTTTATATTTTGCTTTGCTCAAAAATAAAAAAAAGAATATATAGTTAGCTCTTGGACAGGAGAGAAGGGAAGCCATACTGGATTTATATCATTGGGTTAATATTTGTTTCAATTAAATATGAAGATATATTATATACAACTTATTTTAAGAACACAGCACAAAACAAGATAGGTACAAATAGCATTTTCATTTGCTTCCAGAATTAAATAGCTCTTAGAAATATAATAAGAAAAAATCTAAGAGATAAGCTATAAGTGTTATTGATGGAACACTTTATTGGTTAATTGTTATCTGCAGCATCAGTAATAAGATAAAACAGATAAATGAAATCATTGTAAAAGACGAGTCCCAACCACTTCCTAGAAGGCGAAAGAGTTCGATCTCAGCTAACATGAAATTTCTTAGCAATTTATTAAATATTTAAATACAAACACGCGCAGGAGCGCGCACGCCCACACACGCCCACACACACACACACACACACACACACACACACACACACACACATAAGAGCGACATTGATTTAAAAGAGTAATGTTCTTCAGCTCTGGATCATGGTACATATGTCAATGAATTTTTGTATTCATGTTATTTGTGCTTTGAGATGAATTCAAGTTAAAATAATTTCAACGTGCTGCTAATTTTATTGACAATTAAGCAGTAATTAAATCTCTTGTTGAAAGAAATTTTTTTTGGGATAATTATATACACAACACCCGAAATATTATTGTTAAGAAAATACAACACCCACGTGTTATTTTTGAACTACAAAATCAATGTATTTATGTGTGCCACGATCAAACTATTGAGACTTTGATAAAAATGAAAAAGACGGATTGAGGATTTATCATAAATTTTGATATTGAGCGAGAACTTGAAAAATGGATGAAAGAGCGTGTTGGATTTATAAATAGCAATGTTTTGGGTGTTATGTATGCAAATGTCCATGTTTTTTCATGCTCATAGACATCAATTACTGACAAATAATTACATTTGAATGTTAGTCATGAAAATATCCTTAATAAAAATCAAAGATAAATTAAAAACACGTTAGTGAGGGAAAATAACAAATTCTGTAAATAAGTTGACTATTTTGAAATTGAGATACCAGAAAGAAGAAGTAGGTAAAGCCTTTAGGTTGAAACAATATTTCACTACGTCAAAGTTACATGGCAGTGGGCATATATATAGGAAAGAGTAAGGAGAGAAAGGGATATTTACAGTAGGGGTAGTTAGGATTTCCTACTGGTAGATATACAGTAGGCTGATTGTTCGTGTTTAAGTGGGATAGGATACACCAAGTATCATGGTGCTATTGTTTTTATCTCCCCCTTGAGCTAACATATAGCTGATGTAATGTTAGTTTGTTTCTTAGATGTTTGAACCTGGAGAATGATAGAAGCTTTGTGTATATGTCAGCCACTTGGCCTTGAGGTTGAAGATGACGAGCTATGATTATTTGAGCTTTGATATAGTCTTGAATAAAATGAAACTTGATCGAGTTATGCTTTGTGCAGGCATGAAATACGGGGTAGTATACTAGCACCATGCTTGATGCGTTGTTGCAATGAAGTGTAATGAGATTTTTTGCAATATGTATGATCTTGATAATTTCAATATTTGTTTGACCCGAGGCTCGATACTCTGTTTTGGTTGATGATCGAGCAACTGTGGGTTGCTTTTTAGTGAACCGAAGCACAAAGTTTGATCCCAAGAAGACGTAGTAGCCAGATCCAGATTTCTTCTTTGGTGTCGCCAGCCCAGTCTAAATCAGAGTATGCTTGGAGTTGTAGATTTGTGGCATCGTTGGGAAGACCATAGTGTATTGCCCTTTGAATGTATTTAAGTATGAGTTTCAGGTATTGGTAATAAGAGTGTCATGGTTTGTGCATGTATTGGGAGGCTCGGTTGATATCAAAGGGTATATGATCGAGATGGGTTATTTTCGGTATTATCTTATTCAAACGCGATTTGAATTTATTTAACCATTACTTTAAATTCGTGTATTTATAAATGTACTCATGAAAATAAGTTAAATTATAGAAGATTAATATAAAAATAGGAAGAGAGATTTCTACTGGCGAAGAAATATCATAAAAAATTATGCCTTGATTAATGAACCAACTATATTTTAATGTCAAAACTTTAAATCTATAATTATACTCATGGAGGCATATTCTTCATTATCTTTTTTTCCCTTTCAAAACAAACCTCGTTTAAATTAGGTTTTTGATTTAAATTTAGCCATAAATATTATAACTAATGATAATAAGCCAGAAAATTATATAAATTTGTTTAAATTTTATATTTATCTCTTAATATCTAATTCTCTCAAGTCATTCAATATATTTACATGTTGTCGTACCCGCTAGATGTAATAATAGTCACACATTTAGGTTTTTTTAGGTTAGTGTGTAATTAGATTTTTTTATCTTTTCTTCAACAAATGAATATGTTCGTTATAAAGTTATGTTTTGTGATTGTTGAGGCATCATAATGTAGTGATTCTTCTTAAAGTTATTATGTATATGTATATATTGGTACGTGTAATGCGTTGAATTCTCTTAGGACATAAGGTTTTGTATCGCTCATGAATACATACAATTCGATAAAGATCCTTTTTTCATAGAGGAAAGATAGTTGAAAGAAGAGTGTAAGACCCACAAGAGGTCTCAGAGATTATCTATTGAATTCGAGCCTCCAGTAAGTCAGAATATTGGGCACATCGCAGAGCTTCCGAGCTACACGGTTTTTTAGAGATAGAGTGAGAGAGATCCTGACCAACTCAAAAAATTTCAACAGGGGAGTGCGCAATCTTTTCGCCTGACTTTCTTTATACAAAAAGAAAAAAACTAATAAAAAATACTTTAATATTGTACTATTCTCATCCATGGTGTCTTGTTGAAAAGACGATAACGTGAATGTCGGGCAGCGTTTTTAAAGATGGATGGACCTACCTTATTGTTGGTAATGATGATCATCTCTTATAGTTGTATCTTTCTAGGTAGGCTAGACTAACACATGAATTCAGCTACTCCGGCAAATGGGTTCAGTTTGGCCAATTTGGCGGGTGGGCTGGGCTCAATTCAACTTTCCCTTTTCTTTTCCGCCACGGCCGATAAACGCAATTTTCCGTAGGCTTGAAACTATATTATTTTTGTTTTGATTCTTTGATTTCGAGTTCCATTGAGTCATACAACATTTACAAATAAGCTCCTAGGCTCACTCTATTTATAAATTGAATCCTATATTAGATACAAATCTCAACACTATCACTCAAGGTTGGTGAAAGATCTTCACTAAACCTATTTTGTCACATAATCTAGTTAACTTCACATCGTAAATCCAGATTTATCAAATCTACATGTGATTAAATTCTCAAAAACATTTTGATATTTTAGTAAGTAAATCCTGATAAATTCAGAGAAACTATTTAACAGGATTTAGGAGAATTAATCAAAATTTATTGAAGATCCAACAAAAATATTAAATGAACAAAATATAAATGAGTATCCAAAACCTCAAAATTTATAGAAATGAGCCCTTCATATTAATTAACAATTAGTTTTATAAAGTAATAATTATTTTTTAAAAAAGTAATTATTTATTAATCAATATTTAACATTAATCCATTATTAATTATATAAATTAATATTTATTTAGATTTTTATTAAATAATGTAAATTTTAAAATATATTTTTTCTTATTAATTAACTACTAAATAATTATACATAAATTTATATAATTATAATCAATTCAATAATATTACATATTACTTATTCATTGATAGTCAATTAATAAAAAGATTAAGTTATATAAAAATAAATTAAAACCACAAACTTCCAAACAACAACAAATAATAGCAAAAAGACTCAAATCCAACTTTTAAGAACACAATAGCTAAAGAAAAAGAAAAATAATAATAAATTACAACAAAGATAGGAAACATATGCCAAAAGCAATTCCCAACGATAGCATCTCACTAGGTGAGCAATGAAAGCATCATCAGCAGCCTCAACAATTGCAACAACAACATAACAGTTGACCATAGCCAAAATATTGGGCCACCATATGCAGCACAAAATTATAAGGATCAGCAACCTGTCATCAACATCAATATTAACCATGAATAGCATGAGAGCCCCAACAAAGGTAGAAATAGTTAGCGATGTAAACAAGCGAGCCCGAGCTTAGCTCATTTTGGGTAGTTAGAAAATATCACTGTTCGTACTTGACTCGTTTATATTTTAAACACAAAAAAATTATTCACGTTCGACTCGTTTGCTTAGCAAGCTGAGCATGAGTTGTTCGTGAATAAATAATTGTTTTGACGATCCTAATCACACAGCCTTGAAACATCAAATATACAAGTGAGATTAAAAATTTATTATTCATATTAAAACATTATTTAATTATAATTTAATATATTTTATTTTATTTTTTTAATTAATAATTTTATTTGATTATAAATTTTTATATCTTGTAGATAAATAAATTATTTAAAAACAATACACACTAAGCTCTCTCTCTCTCTCTCTCTCTCTCTCTCTCTCTTCTTANACAAAAAATACAACAAATTGTTGGTGAGATGTCCTCATAGTCTAAATTATCTTTATTTCAGATGTCAGATGAGCATCAGGGTGGCATGGTACATGCTACTTCAGTGATAAAGAGTTTTAAGCAACGACGTTATATGTTTTTCGAAACTGTAACAAAGTCCAACAATTTATAAAGTAAAATTTTTAGTTATTAAATTTTATATTAGTTATAACTCAGAATGTCATATTAACTTGAGAATATAAATAAAAATAATATTAGCAAGTTGTTTTTAAATAAAGATGATGACTTTGTCAAAAGCAAAAATATTAAAAAAGAATTTCTGAAATAGTTCAAATCATATGAATGTTAAAATAAATTTTCAGTTTATCAGTACTTAATATAATTTGCATGCTCAAAAAAAAATCTCAATCGTGTTTCGAGACATATCATTTTGAAAATTTGAGGTAAAATCATGTAATTTGAATTAAAATTGTAACTTTAAGTTATTTTGATACATTAATAAATATTACATAGTTTTTTTTTATTTATTTTACACAGGTTATTCCAATGGTTGTTAGAGCATCACCGGTAGATGTAGTAAGTTTCTGAGGTTTTTGCTAAGCATCGGCTCAATAATATGTTCATGACAATCCGCAATATGGAAGCAACCAATTCGGGTTATGGAGGAGATTTGGTTATAGTTAACTAGATCATGGGAATATCACGATTATCATAGGAAGAGGGAAACAAATTAGTAGAATCCGAGGACTGAGGGAGCCATAGGCGCCACACTACACATTCAAGGATTGGCCCCGTACACAAAACTATACTAGAAGTTGGTCAGATTGACAAAATACTCAATAATACAATAATGTATTTATCCATACTAATTATTTTTTCAAGTACATGGCCTTAGGAGCTTAACTGACTGCTCACTATTTGACATGTCCGGACACATCGATGTTTGAGAACATAACTGCAGGTCACAGACCTCTCTCAGTGTGTTAATAAAAGTAAAAAAAATTAATTTTTTGTAATTTTCTAACAATATTAATTTAATTTTTTAATTAATCCTTGGCTTTAATTATATAAGAGGATTATGAGCACATTCTCGACACACAGAGCTAGAGGCAGAGCCAAAACCCGACAATTGCTAGTAGTAGCGGCTGTTGGTCTATCCCTGAGAAATCTAATTATGAGATGTAGAGGTAGCAAGCTGCAGGGAAGAAAAAGAAGAGGGTATGCGGTATGGGCGCAAATGGTATTCCTTTTAAGGTTGATTACTCCGAAGCTGATCAGTGTTCGACGTTATCATCATCTGAGAATAATGAACTTGTCTGGCTTATTGCTGCTTTGATTAAAGAGGTCTGTGAGCTACGTGAAGAGCATCAAGGAGTTGAGGCCAACATCACGCGGTTGGAGCAGGTTGTTAATTGTCGTAGCAAGTGACCTTGGAGTTCAATGGATGACGACGAGGGAAAGGAAGGAGAGGATGACGATGATTTCACCTACAATGCTCCATATGGGCTTTATGTAATTTTCTTCTTTTTTAGTGTTTGGACATGATCCTAAGTATATATTTTTGTATTTAGTTTTAATAAATCTCTTTTTATAAATCTCTGTTGGTGGGGTTTTTATCGGACTGTGTAATCCTTGTTAGTTTTATTTGATTCATTGTCGATACATATCTATACAAAATGTTATGTGTTGTGTTGATGATGAGTAAATGTTTGTGNTAGTGTTTGGACATGATCCTAAGTATATATTTTTGTATTTAGTTTTTATAAATCTCTGTTGGTGGGTTTTTTATCAGGCTGTGTAATCCTTGTTTGTTTTATTTGACTCATTGTCGATACATATCTATACAAAATGTTATGTGTTGTGCTGATGATGAGTAAATGTTTGTGATATTTGTTGTGATTAGGTGTAAAAAATTTGATTTCTCTTTACTACATATATTTTTAAATTGTTGTATGTATGCGCTTGATTTGCGACGAACAAGTCCGACACAAATAACTGCTGAAATTTCCGACGCAAATCAACCTCACCGACAAGATATTTAGACGCACAGTCCGATGCAAATTTGCGTCCACAAAACCAAATGCAAATTCCATACATAATGTTCAAGTCTGAATGTATGGCATTACAGCTGGCTTCCGTCGATATTCTCGGTCGTAAAAGCCGTCACAAATTATTTTCATCGATCACGTTCGATACCAATTGGACACAAATTTGACGGTATTAGAGATCAACCTCAAATTTCTTCTCTATTATCATCGGAATTATCTGGCGGTAATTTGTGGATTTCCTCTATAAATTTGCTTGAAGAGGAGATCACATTATCTTAAATTTAATTCTGAAAGATTCCAACTCAAGATTGTATTAGGATTTATTTGTAATCTGATGAATTTTCTTAAGACGTATAAAATATGACATAACTCTCATTTTTGAAAAGCTATTTAAAGATGATGATGAACGAAATAATTAACATTTAAAAATAACATGGCAGATATTATAGATGTCATTGAATCAAGCAGCCCGTCAATGCAATCAAAACTCAAATGAATGAGTTCAATAAATTTCACACTGAACGATTTATGTCTATGTTACTTAGCAATATTGTTTAAGTTTTATTTAGAAATTATATAGCCAATCTTAATAGACAGCTAAAAAATTTTTATTTATCTAAGGAATTAAGAAGCTTAGTTTGCTGCGTTATTATACTCTTCAAAGCTCATCCACCACATATTTGGTAAACAGAAAGCAACATTCTGTATAAATATCAGAAAGATTTACATATATATCATTCAATTCTTAGCTATTTACAAATCTAACACCTAAACTACAATATTTCATATATATCACCTTGTCTACCCATAAAAAGATGTTTTTTATTTTTATTATGCGGTGATACTTTTTATGTGGCATGAAAAATTTTGGCGGCATAAATGTTAAAAGAAAATTTAAGATGTTCCATATATATATACAGCATCTTAAATGTTCTTTGAAGTTGGTCGAGCATCTGCTTGACAATTGTAAGTCTTCTCTGATCTGGGATATGATTCCCCGTGTATAAGGTGTAATACTTAAATTTTTAATGCGTGAGGGATGGCCGGGGCTTGTATAACAACATCCGGAAAAACAAATAAACAAATAAGACAAATTTCCTTCTCTTTTTTTTTTCAAATCATCGTACAAATCAATAAAGTTAAAAAAAACTTCTCCTTTCCCTGAACTGAATTAATTTTAGTTTAGCAAGGAGTCAATGAAAAAATCATCTCTTGGCTCCTCTTTGGCCTTCGTTAACATAATCTGAGCCTGCTGTAATTGCTGAAGCTGATTCAGCTGTTGCAATGATTTAGCGAACAATGAATTCATTGAATCATCATATTTGGAGATTCCAATGCCATCCAATTCATTAGACTTTGTGCCAAAAAATGAACCATAGGCCATTCGACCAGGACGTCTTTCAACGACTGAAGGCCTTATAGGCATGGTGTAGTTGTTCATGTTGTAGGTGTTATTGTTGTTGTTTCTATTATTTTCATATAAAGTCTTGTTTGCTACTACTACGCTGCCTCGAGAAGCGGGGACATCATGATTGTGCTTGCCTTCGTAGGTCGTAATCACCGCCCTTAAATTAGTCGATGCTCTCTCGACGTGTTTCCTCACTGGGCATCCAGAAATTGTGCACTTGTAGTAGCTCCTAAAAATTTAAAATAATTGATAAGAATTAAATCTACAAAGGCCTCGGGCCTCTTTAGACTATTTTTTATTTTAAATATGATATGATTGGCATGTTATAACATGTTTAGTTATTTTTAAAAGCACTCAAAATTATGCTTAGACGTATTAGATGTTTTTAAAAGCAAGTTAATTTATTCTTTTAAACACTGCCGTTGCCGGTCCCAAGCCCGGATGAGAAAAGTGGAGGGTTGCGTTAGGTAGTCGACAGCNAAGTCCTCTCTGGTCCGGAATATGATTCCCCCATGTATTAAGTGTGGTACTTGAATTTTTAATGCGCCAGGGATTTCCGGGGCTTGTATAATATCCGGCCATTATTTTTTTTAATATATCTATGTATGTATGTATATATATACACACACACACGCAAACATATGCGAATTGGAGGGTATGAATGTAAATGCTCAACAAACGGTGGTACATAATAATTTCTTNTGTCAGTTATAAGTCTTTTCTGATCCGGAATATGATTCCTCCTATGTATTAAGTGTGATACTTGAATTTTTAATGCACGAGTGATTTTCGGGGCTTATATAATAACATCCGGCCATTACTTTTTTTTAATATATGTATATATATATATGTACACGCAAACATATGCGAATTGGAGGGTATGAATGTAAATGCTCAACAAACGGTGGTACATAATAATTTCTTCTATATTTTTTTGTATCATTTGATAACCAATGCGGCACAAAATGCCACGCCCTAACTTTTGGAAATTTCAAGCAAGAGGACCCGAAGGCCACTTTCTTGAAAGTGCCCCCAAAAACAAATAAACAAATAAGACATTTCCTTTTTTTTTTTTACAAATCATCGTACAAGTCAATAAAGTAAGAAAACTTCTCCTTTCCCTGAACTGAATTAANTGTATCATTTGATAACCAATGCGGCACAAAATGCCACGCCCTAACTTTTGGAAATTTCAAGCAAGAGGACCCGAAGGTCACTTTCTTCAAAGTGCCCCCAAAAACAAATAAACAAATAAGACATTTCCTTTTTTTTTTTTTTACAAATCATCGTACAAATCAATAAAGTAAGAAAACTTCTCCTTTCTCTGAACTGAATTAATTTTAGTTTAGCAACGAGTCAATGAAAAAATCATCTCTTGGCTCCTCTTTGGCCTTCGTTAACATAATCTGACCCTGCTGTAATTGCTGAAGCTGATTCTGCTGTTGCAATGATTTAGCGAACAATAAATTCATTGAATCATCATATTTGGAGATTCCAATGCCATCCAATTCATTAGACTTTGTGCCAAAAAATGAATCATAGGCCATTCGACCAGGACGACTTTCAACGACTGAAGGCTTTATAGGCATGATGTAGTTGTTCATGTTGTAGATGTTATTGTTGTTTTTGTTTCTATTATTTTCATATAAAGTCTTGTTTGCTAAGACTACGCTACCTCGAGAAATGGGGACATCATGATTGTGCTTGCCTTCGTAGGTCGTAATCACGGCCCTTAAATCAGTTGATGCTCTCTCGACGTGTTTTCTCACCGAGCATCCAGAAGTTGTGCACTTGTAGTAGCTCCTAAAAATTTAAAATAATTGATAAGAATTAAATCAATGAAAAATTTAAAATAATTGATAAGAATTAAATCAATGAGGGCTTCTGGCCTCTTTAGATTAATTTTTATTTTTATTTAATTTATTTTTTTTATTTTAAATATAATATAATTGACATGTTATAATATGTTTAGCTATTTTTTAAAGCACTCAAAATAAAAATGATCCTAAATAAATCCTATGAAACTACAAATATAAGTTCTTTTTCATTTATCAATAATACTTCAGCTAACTCAACGCAGCACAAGGAATAACAATTCCTTTATCATACCATACTATTTGGTTGGTGAATGATAGTAGTTTATAACTTNTAAAAAAAATCACAAAAAATAAAAGTGATAAATAAATCCTTTGAAACAACAAATAGAAGTTCTTTTTTTTTTCTATCAATAATAATTCAGTTAACACAATGCAGCACAAGGAATAACAATTCCTTTATCATACCATACTATTTGGTTGGTGAATGATAGTTGTTTATAACTTACTAGAAATGTCATGCAACCTAAGTGAATATTCTTTCAATTCATTTGTGTATACATGTAACAAAACCAAATTGCAAATATTTAAGCTCACCTAGGATTTGGATTCCCCTTCACCACCTTCTGACCATATTTTCTCCACCGGTATCCATCGTCGAGGATGTCGATGTCGCTCGTCGTTTGAACCACCACTTTAGGCTCCCTAACAGTTCTACTTCCCAAATATGAAATCCCATCATCCCCACCTTCCATCTTCCTACAAAACCATAGAAGAAAATTAACTACATAACTAATCATTTTTGCTCCTTTTTTTGTTTTTCTTATTAAATCATTGTCATTAAGTAAAACAACAAGGTTGCATAAAAAGTTATTTATAAGCTCACCATTTCTTAGTATCAGGTTCATTCTCATCATAACCATCTCCACCTGTTATCAAACTCTGAGAAATCATATCAATATCTTCGTCACCAAATGAAGCAGAAGAATTCTCAGTTGTGATTGAATCAGTTGTCAGGCAGAATTTTCCATTAATAAAATGATCCCTTTCTTCATGATGAATTGAACCATCAAATCCTTCAAAAGATGATGAGTTCTTTCTTGTGCGTTGTGGCTTCGAATGGTTATGGTTTCCTTTGTATATAATCTCAATTATATGTCCATCTAATGATCTCTCTACCTTCTTCTTTGTTGGACAATTAGGGTTAGTGCACTTATAGTAGCTTCTTGGATTCTCACTGCCTTTCACTTGTTTCTGCCCATATTTTCTCCAGTTGTACCCATCTTCAACTTTTCTTCTCTCTCTGAAGCCTTTAGCTGAATGGTTGCTACTGTACTCGGCCAGATTGCTTGTCTGCATGGTTGGGATCTCGTTTGAACTTAGTAGAGGTTGCTGCTGAAAGGTCCATGATTGCTGATGTATCTTGAAGGCTTCTTCTTCCTTTCGTTTTGATAGAAGGTTAATCGTGGTGTAAGAATTAAATAAATAAATAAGGGAAATTAACGAGTTAAACTGACTTACAGAACTTATAAATTCTGTTGAAGAAGGATGGAAGGAAGAAGTTTGCAAGTTTGCAGGCCTTGTAGATGTTTGGAGTGAGAAATTAGAATTTGACTTGTCATGTTCCATAAATTCTACCTGAAAATTACTCCCAATTGCTTGATGGTCTAATATCTGTGCAAGCATGAAAAGAACAAGCTTATAATTTGCACAAAATAAAAGCTATACTCTTTATTTGTTCTTCAAATTAATTAAAGAGAATAACATAAGAAATGGACAATAAANGTCTCTCTCTGAAGCCTTTAGCTGAATGGTTGCTGCTGTACTCGGCCTGATTGCTTGTCTGCATGGTTGGGATCTCGTTTGAACTTAGTAAAGGTTGCTGCTGAAAGGTCCATGATTGCTGATGTATCTTGAAGACTTCTTCTTCCTTTTGTTTTGATAGAAGGTTAATCGTGGTGTAAGAATTAAGGAAATAAATATAAGAAATTAACGAGTTAAACTGACTTACAGAACTTATAAATTCTATTGAAGAAGGATGGAAGGAAGAAGTTGCAGGCCATGCAGATGTTTGGAGTGAGAAATTAGAATTTGACTTGTCATGTTCCTTAAATTCTACCTGAAAATTATTAATACTGTTTTCCCTCCAATTAGATGTTTGTGCAGGAAAACTACTCCCAATTGCTTGATAGTCTAATATCTGTGCAAGCATGAAAAGAGCAAGCTTATAATTTGCATAAAATAAAAGCTATGCTCTTTATTTGTTCTTCAAATTAATTAAAGAGAATAACATAAGAAATGGACAATAAATATGGTAGAAAAGTATAATTTGAACAGAAAAATTGGCTAAACACAAAAGAAGACTGCTCATATAAAATTATATTTTAGTTCAAGAAAAAGTACTATAACAGAAAGCTTGATGCATGCCAGAANCTGGCTAAACACAAAAGGAGACTGCTCATATAAAATTATATTTTAGTTCAAGAAAAAGTACTATAACATAAAGCTTGATGCATGCCAGAACTCATGCAAAAATTTTGCATGAAAAGAAAAATAGAAAATAAAGAGAGGAAAATATTCTTACACAACTTACATTAGAAGAAGAAAGAGGCATAGGGGAGTTGAGGAACATGGAGGGGCTAAGACCACCGGGAAGGGAAAGGANCTTACACAACTTGCATTAGAAGAAGAAAGAGGCATAGGGGAGTTGAGGAACATGGAGGGGCTAAGACCACCGGGAAGGGAAAGGAAAGAATATGGAGAAAGAGGTGCTGAACTTGGAAACAACAAACATGGCGTCGAATTTGACTTCAATCCAAAGCTTGAACATGAGGTTGACCTTTCCTCTCCCATGGCAGCCTCTGCGCCTCTGAGAAAAGTATTAGAGGAAGATGAAGCTGCGGAGAAGGAGAGGATGGGAGCTNAGTAGAAAAGTATAATTTGAACAGAAAAATTGGCTAAACACAAAAGGAGACTGCTCATATAAAATTATATTTTAGTTCAAGAAAAAGTACTATAACAGAAAGCTTGATGCATGCCAGAACTCATGCAAAAATTTTGCATGAAAAGAAAAATAGAAAATAAAGAGAGGAAAATATTCTTACACAACTTACATTAGAAGAAGAAAGAGGCATAGGGGAGTTGAGGAACATGGAGGGGCTAAGACCACCGGGAAGGGAAAGGAAAGAATATGGAGAAAGAGGTGCTGAACTTGGAAACAACAAACATGGCGTCGAATTTGACTTCAATCCAAAGCTTGAACATGAGGTTGACCTTTCCTCTCCCATGGCAGCCTCTGCGCCTCTGAGAAAAGTATTAGAGGAAGATGAAGCTGCGGAGAAGGAGAGGATGGGAGCTGAGTTCTCCGAGTTGACGAAGCTTGATGAAGATGGAGTCATGGAGAAGAGGAAGGAGGTTGGAGCAAAGAGAGTTAGAGAGAATAATAGAAATGAGGGGGATTNAATGGGAGCTGAGTTCTCCGAGGTGACGAAGCTTGATGAATATGGAGTCATGGAGAAGAGGAAGGAGGTTGGAGCAAAGAGAGTTAGAGAGAATAATAGAAATGAGGGGGATTNTTTACACAACTTACATTAGAAGGAGATAGAGGCATAGGGGAGTTGAGGAACATGGAGGGGCTGAGACCACCGGGAAGGGAAAGGAAAGAATATGGAGAAAGAGGTGCTGAACTTGGAAACAACAAACATGGCTTCNTTGTTTTTATATATTAATATTGTTTAGTGCTTATGCTAGGAATTTTCTCATCCGAGACTGTTTCGATCGAGAATTTATGTATTTGAAAGTGTTTGTAATTATTTGTGAATTAATATAAATGTTTTGTTTGTGTGAAATTTTGTGTTATTTTGTGTTGAATTGAATTAGTTTAAAGCGGTGAATCTTGAGTAAGAGGAGAGTTAAGAGGGGAGGAAATAGTTGTTACATTGTTTTGAAACCATAGAGGATTGGTTGACTTAGGCTAGGAGTGCATTTCCCTTAAATCAAAAAAATCAAAATTTGTGCGGTGGGCACCTAAGCGCCAAAACCTGCGCTTAAGCGCTGCTTAAATCGATAGACTGACGCCTAAACATTGAACCATTTGTGCTTAAGCGCCAGTTCACAAAAAACCGATTCACGAATGATTTTAAGTGAATTTTTTGTCCAAAAAACTCCATAAAAGCACCTTAGCTCGTCTTCTTCCTCATTTTTTAGAGATTTCTAGGCTAGGGCATCACCTACTTTGAAGATTTCTTGGTCAATTTAAGCCAAATTTGTTAGATTTAATCTTCTTGAGGTCAGAGCTTCACTTCTATGCAAATTTTTTTTAATTTTGACCATGTATTTTGAGCACATTGATAAGCTACCTGAAAATCACCATTCATGGTGAAAATTTTGAAAAAATTGATGGAAAATGCATGGATTTGTTAGTTTAAGTATTTAGAAGTTAAATTTAGTGATTTGGAGTTGATTGTGGAATTTATTTTGAATTTTATTCATTTTTTTAGAATATGACAACAAGAATGAAGAGAAGTAATGAGAAAGTTCTGTTTGATTCAAGTAAATTTGTTAGTTTGAGAGCTCGAGATTGATATAGTGATGCACTGCATTCGAGAAAATTAGTTCCTGAGCGATGTTTTAAAAATATTGGAGGAGTTGTTGAAAATTTGATAGTTAGCTGCAAGTGGGAGCGATTCTGTTTTTTTTTTCTTTTGTTGTCATTGTGATTTCAGTGGTATGAGAGTTCTATGCTAATCTCTCGGAGGCTGATGACGAAGGAGTCATAGTGAGGGGGAAGACAATACCCTTTTCTCCTGAGGTAATTAATCAGTTTGATCAATTGCCCCCGAGTATGTTGTGTTTTTATTCAAAATATAGTCCTACAGAGGAGAATGTAGACAAGATTATTTTATCTTTGACTGTTGGGAGAGGATTATGGAAGATTACAATGAAAGAAGGGTAAACTTTTCTACTTCAGAGTTGGATGCCACTATAAAGGCATGACATTATTTTATTTATGCTCGTCTTTCACTCTAAAGTCCTTTAAATCTACACCCTTGAAAAGTTTATTTCCCTTTTTATTTGCATGCATGAACTACATTCTCATTCATGAAATCAAATATATGATTCCAAACATTTGTTGACTAAGATAGTACCATTTCAGATCTTACATGTTCTCATAATAGGTATTAAGATCTTAATTGGTCAAATCAAGAAGTAAATGAAGTGCAAGGTTAGCTTTTAAATTTTGAGATAGCTTACTACGAAGCTCAGGCCTGACACTACAGAGGTGAGCCTGATGTTATTTTCCATGAGTGGCCCCGATATACTCAGTATCAGCCCAATCCACCTGCTGATCAAGGAGACGAAGATATAGTTTAGGATTTTGATATGTGAATGTAATTGATGTACTTATATTTTTATTTTTGTGATCTTTTGTAATAGAAGTAGATGTTTGTGTGTATTTGAACTTTCATTTTTATTGTTATGTTGTACTTGGATAATTTTTAATTTTTTTTATAAAGTTAGTGTGGTAGTTAAATTTGCATGTGTAGTATAATAGATGTTGAGTAGTATTTTGTGAATTGTAATGTAATGTGATTTTTATTTTTGCATTTTAATTGTAATTGTTTTTTTAGTACTATGGTTGTATTAGGAAATGTTGTGCTTGTTTAATGTTTTAATTTTATACTTATTTCAAAATTTCATTACCCAGAAATTCTTCTAATAATTTATGTGTAGAAAGCTCCTAATATTACAGACCAGGTAAAGTAAAAATTTGAAAAGGCCTGCAAATATTTCAGAATGATGAAAATGCCTACAATACTAAGGTATGATTTATATTTACAGTTTTTTCTTTCCACCTCTATTATTTCATATTTAAAAATTTAAATTTGGGGGAGGGAAGAAAAAGATTAACTATTAGATATCCTCTATTTCAATATTTTCAAAAAATTATTTATATGATTTTATGTAGTGAATTTAATTCAGGTAACTATATTTTTGTAATTATTTAATTATTATGATAGATTTAAAGAAATATTTTTATAATGAAAATTAATTTTGTAACTTAAGCAATTTATTATAAGAGAATAAGATTATAATTAACTATTTAAAGTAAAGGAAACTATATTTTGAAGTATTAAGAANGTTTTATTGCAGAAATGATGAATTATGGTCAATGGAGTAAAAAGATGCAAAAAGGAGCAAATTTGGAGCGAAAATGACCAAAATGTGAAGAATTGAACTAGGGCGCCGGCGGCGAGCCCAACGGCGCCGACGGTGGACTTTTCCCGAGACTCCAGAATTAATTCACTTAGAAGACCCGCCGACGGCGCCCTCAAGGCCGCTGACTGCGAGCTCAGCGGTTATGTCCAACAAAGCATTGGATGAAGAGGAATTTTTGAGGGGTGCTTAAGAAACTCTTGGGAAAACTCATCCAAAATTTTAAAAGAAGATTTTGGCAAAAAAATGGAGGGAATCCAAGGGGTCTTGGATGTTAGAAAGGTCCTGGAGGTTGGAGAGGTTCCATTAGTGTTTGCTACAAAGTATAAATAGTGATGAATTCTTCGAGAGATTGTAAGTGTGGAGGAAAAGTGAGAGATTTCTTCCTCTTTGCCGCTTCGAAGAGGAATTATGTGTGCTGTAAAAAAAAGAAAAGATTCATAGGAACTTCGAGGAGTTTTCTTGGAGAGAAATTAGAGATAAGTTTATTTATTGTTGTAGTTTGTATGAATTTAATTTTATTTATGAATTCTGAGTTTTGTTGTGTTTTCTCCATGAGATCTGAGTAGTTTTCTCTGTCTTTCTCCTNTTAAATTTTGATTTCAATCCGTGGTGTCATTCTGCCTATTTGCTCGGTCCGAATTAACAAATATGTGTTTGTGTAAAATAAATAAAAGCTGATCAAATTGCTGGGGTAAATTTTAAAATACAACATTCCTAGTTATCTAAATAACATTGAATCGTAATAAGAAATCTATTGGCGCTGTTGCTCCTGAATGGCAACTGGTTTTGCAGTATTGATATTCAGTTCTAATTTGTTTGTTATTTTGTATTTATATATATATATATATCATATATTTATGTATATATATAAATTTTGTTTGGGGAAGATTTTTGATGTAATTTGATCCTATTATATTTATACTATAGGTTATATTTAAAAAATATTAGCTCAGAAAATTCGATTATATTTTTAGTCAATAATTTTTGAACTATTTGCGTTTATTTATGGCAAACGTAATATAAATTTTATTGATTATATTTTTATTACATTCACTTTAAATCAAATTTAGCAATTGCTTGATTACATAATTACATAATTGAAAATGATATGATATAATTTTAAAAGTAATTTAATATAAAATATGACAAATTTTCACTTGAAATTTTGATTAGACAAGACTTGTTTCACATTCATTTGATTAAACTTTAAAATGAAAGGGGTTATATTTAGAAACATGAAAAAAAATAATAATAAAAAACAACTAATAAATTAATGTTATGTAAAATTTACAGGAATTTCGTTTCTTTTAGAAATATTTCTTACTCGCTGACATCGATCGCATGTTTTAATATATTCATTAACATCTCTAAAGAGAGTAGGCCAATATAATTCAGCTTGCAAAATTTTATAAGCAGTTCTATTTGTTCCAAAATGTCCTCCAAACTCAAAATCATGACATTTTTCAATTATTTGTTGAGTTTCTTCATAAGGCACAAACTTTCTAATAATTAAATCTTTACATTGTTTATATAAATATGGGTCATCCCAAAAATAGAATTTTGAATCATATATAATTTTTTATTAATTGTTGATTCTTAATATCTGGTAGTAGATTATCACTTACAATATAATTTATTATATCGTTTAATTATTGATGCTTAATATATGGTGGTAGAATATCACTTACAATATAATTTACTATATCGTCATAGCACGGTGTATATATTTCATCAATATTATATAATTGTTCATCAGAGAAATTTTCTAAAGTTTTATTTGTAAAATTTGTTAATATTTTTTTTCTAGTCTAGACAAATGATAAGCTATTTGATTATCATTTCCTTTCATATCAACTACAGAAAAATCGAACTCTTGCAATAGAAGCATCCATCTATTTAACCTTAGTTTAGCATCCTTCTTTTGCATTAAATATTTAATAGCAGAATGATCTGTATGCACTATACATAATTCCAATTAAGTAAGGTCTAAATTTATCAAAGACATAGACAATAACTAATACCTCTTTTTCAGTAGTAGTGTAATTAATTTGAGTATGATTCAGAGTATTACTAACATAATATATTACTTTCAAAACCATGTTATGCCTTTGTCCTAACACAGCTTCAATAGCATAATCACTAGCATCACACATTATTTCGAATGGTTTTTCTCAATCAGGTGGTACTATTATAGGTGAAGTGATTAAATTTTCTTTTAATAATTCAAATGCTTTTATGTTTTCCTCATTAAAATCAAATTTTGTATCTTTTTCTAAAAGTTGGCATAATGGCATAGTTATTTTTGAATAATTTTTATATAACGCCTGTAAAAACCAGCATGTCCCAGAAAACTTCTTACCCCTTTGACTGTAGTCGGTGGTGATAATTTTTCAATAACTTGAACTTTTGCAGGATCTACTATCATGTAGTTTTCAGAAATTTTATGCTCAAGTACAATTCCTCCTGCAACCATAAATTGACATTTTTCCCAATTTAGTACTAGGTTGGTTTTTTCACATAATTCTAGAACTTTTTCTAAATTATTTAAAGCATAATTCAAATAAAGTCCCGAACACAGAGAAATCATCCATAAATACTTCCATTCCATGCTCAATCAAATTACAAAATATTGACATCATACATCTTTGAAATGTTGCACATGCATTACATAGTCCAAAAGGCATTCTACGAAAAGCAAATGTTCCATAAGGGCTTGTAAATGTTGTCTTGTCTTGATCCTCAGAAGCAATTAGAATTTGATGATAACTAGTATATCCATCTAAAAAAACAGTAATATTTATTTCCAGTCAATCCATCCAATATTTGATCTAGAAAGGTTAAAGAATCGTGATCTTTCCTGGTGGCTAATCCCTGGATACTCAATGCTTATGCACAGTATAGCAATAGTTATGATGGTATTTTTCACTTATATTTTCTTATTTTGTAACAAAACCAAAAACTTGATTCTGAAGAAAAATAAAAATTTAACTTTTTAATTTATATATATTTATATTGGGATACTACGCAAGTATACATATCGTTATCAAGCAATATATGACATTTTTATTAAAACCTGAATATCAAACCCATAGGGAAGATTATGCAATATGCACTTTTTAGAAAGTTTTTCTATTTTAAAAAGAAAATTACTTAAACTAAAAATGATTTTTGTAGGAATTAAAATTAAAATATTTTTTGTATTTTTGATATATTAACGAAACAGTAAAAAGATAACTAAAGTTTTTGTAGAAGAAAAGTATTTAATATGAAAATATATTTCTTCTTATCATGAATCAGCAATAAGTATAGGAATTATGTTGTGTAAGTATGCAATTTATGCTGTGCCAAATAGGAGCAATAATATTCTTTACCCTTATGACCAAAGAAAAATATATTGAGATTTTAATACATGTTTCACACTGTTTTTAATGATATTGCACTTTAAAGAAAGATATTTTTGAAGTTTTGTTGCAGGAATGTTGAATTAGGGTCATTGGAGCAAAAAGATGCAAAAACAAACGAATTTGGAGTGAAAATGACCAAAATGTGAAGATTTGAACTAGGGCGCCGACAGCGAGCCCAACGGCGCCGACGGCGGANATAACTCGCCAGAAAATAACTTTCAAAACTTGCCAATATTTTCAGGACTCTTTTCTAAGGCCTCTCTTCTTTCTTTTATAGTTTTCTAAGAGGTGTCTTGGGATCTCTTTAAAATGTGTCTTGATTTGATGTATTTGCCCAAGAGACACATCCTTTCATGATAATTTTTCGTCCATGGTGGTTACAACCACCTATTAAGCCAATGAGTGCCTCAAAAACCTCTTTGAATTCGTGAAAATTGATTTTGCTCGGCTAGTAACTGCCACTGGTGCTTAAGCGCGGGGTCTCAGCGCTTAGGCGCGGCCTTCTCTGTTTAACCGGCGCTTAAGTGTCGGATCTGGCGCTTAGGCGCCAAAAACGCTTTTGCACAATTTTTCACCTTTTTGCTCTAAATTTGATCCTTTTTGTTCATGAGATTTTTCAACATATGAAATTAAAAGTTTACTATTTTCAATAACATCCATTATTTCACACCTCTCCTGAACATACATACAGTCTTCTTTAAACAACGTTTTCAACTCATCATGAAGGTCCATTTCGATCTCATCTATTGGCTTTCTCTCATAACTTTTATGGAAATAGACTTTACTTAGATAATCAATTTCATCGATCCAAAAACAATCATAATCTTTTCTCTCAGTTGGATACTTCATAGCCTTTAAAACATCAAAGGTGGCTTCACGGTTATTAATATTCATAGTCAACTCTTCTTTTTGTGCATCTATCATAGCTTGTCCAGTAATAAGAAAAAGTCTCCCCAAAATAATTAGATTTTTTTATCTTTCTCCATATCTAATAAAATAAAGTCCATAGGAAAGATAAATTTATCAACTTTAAGAAGCACGTCTTCTATAATCCCTTTTGGATAAATGATAAATTGATCAGCTAAATGAAGGGTTACAGTAGTAGGAGAAATATCGACTAAACCTAACATTCTAAATATTGATAGAGACATCACATTAATGCTCGATCCTAAATCGCATAAAGCTTTTTCACATAATCTTTCTCCAATTGCACAAGGAACAATTAAGCTACAAGGATCTTTAAGTTTCTGAGGAAGCTTTTTCTGAAGTATAGCACTTCACTCCACACTTAGTGAAACTGTCTTGTAATCCCAAAACTTCCATTTCTTGTTTAATATCTCATTCATAAACTTTTCATAACTTGGCATTTGTTCCAAAGCTTCAGCAAAAGGAATATTTATTGTTAACTTCTTAAGTGCTTCCATGAACTTTGAAAATTGTTTATCCAACTCATACTGTCTAAGTCTTTGAGGAAATGGAGGTGGTGGTCTTTCTAAATTGATTTTAGTTGGAGATATTAATTTTTCCAGATCCTTAGAAACATGTTCTTTACGTATTTTAGTTTCCTTTGTTTCTCTCACAACTTCTTTCTCTTTTCTAACCATACCCTCTATCTCTCTTCCATTTCTTAATTGGACAGTGTCTATTTGTTGATCATTTTTCTCTTTAGGGTTGATCTCAGTGTTGCTAGGAAGTATTCCTTGGGGTCTATTGTTAAGTGAATTGACAATTTGTCCCAATTGATTCTCTATGTTTCTAATCACGGCATTTTGACCTTGCAACTGGTTTCCCATTTGCAATATCACTTCTTCTATAGACATCTTCTTATCCTCAAATTGTTGATCATAGAGTTTCGTGGATATGAAGGTCTATAGTTTGTGTTCCCCTGATTATTCCAACTTCCATTAGGATTTGCATGATTATTTTCCCATTGTTGTTTCCACCCCAAATAGTATGATACCAGTTAAATTTAGGATGGTTCTTCCAACCTAAGTTGTAAAAGTTAGAATACAGGTTGTTTATGGTATTTAAATTCTCATATGAAAAATTAGAATTAATCATATGCCCTAATGAACTTTCCTCACTTGTTGAAGTGAATTGAGGCTGGTTCATTCCAAGTTGGTCCAACTTCCTTGAAATTGTAGCAACCTGAGATGCAAGGATTGCAAACACACCTGTATCATGAACATTGGCTACCTTTTTAGGATTTTTCCTTGCAGAGGGCCATTGAAATTCATTTGTAGCCATTTCTTCAATTAACGCATATGCTACATCAAATGGTTTTGGCATTAATGATTCACCCGCGGTAGCATCAATTGTAGACCTAAGGGATCCTACTAACCCACTGTAAAAAGTTTGAATGATTAACCAATCTGGCAGAGCATGGTGTGGACACTTACTTAGGAGTTCCTTAAATCTTTCTCAGGTTTTGTATATTGATTCCCCTTTATACTAACAAAATGAGATAATATCGTTTCTAAGTTTAGTAATCCTTGAAGGTGGAAAATACTTAGCTAAGAATTTCTGAGTTAACTCCTCCCAATTTTTAATAGAGTCAGGTGCTAATGAGTATAACCACATTTTAGCCTTATCACTTAGTGAAAAAGGAAAAAGTCTTAGTCTAACGGCATTGTCTGACATGCCGTTATAATAAAATGTAGCAAAAAGTTCTAGAAAATTTGATAAGTGTAAATAAGGATCATCTGAAGGAGTTTCCCCAAACTGGTTGTTCTGCCCTAGTTGGATAATCGATGGATTTATTTCAAACGGGTCAGCTTCTACGACAGGGGTTTGTATACTTGAGTTAATTTCATCTGTCATACGATTTACATAACCCCTCAATGATTTATGATGATTTTCTAAGTTATTATTTTGAATGTTTTCCACTTTCCATTTCTAGTTTTTCAAGTCCTTTCTGTTTTTTGATTTTTTTCCTTTTTTCTAACTTAGGATCATAAGACACAAGTCTTACAGATCCTTTGTTTCGCATACGCAACACACCAATAATACATTAGTAATTAAATAAATAAAATAAAAAATATATTCAACACTATAAAATATTTTTACAAACACTTTATTTTTCACTTAAACAGTTTTTTCACAACACCTTTCATATAAAAAACACTTTTCACACAAAAACAATTTTTACGACACTACAGCTTCCAATCTAAGTCTAATTACTTCAGCTTAAATTCTCCTAAAATTCAAGATCAACTGTTATGATCCCCGACAACGGCACCAAAAACTTGATCTTGATATTATTTTTTATATGTAAAATTTAAGAAGTTGACACCACTACTTGAAGATTTTAATCCCCGGTAATGACACCAAAAACTTGATCCCAAGCAAAGTAGGATTTCAATTATATTTCTAGGTATTCTACGCAAGTATACATATCGTTATCAAGTAATATAATGCTTTTTGATTAAGCCCCGAATATCGTTCCCACAAAGATCAAGGTTAATCACGGTGACTTTCAAGAGAATTTCTAGTTTAGAATAATACGCCCTAGCTAGGAAGGTCGATAAAAGTTTGTTTTTGATTTTATCCTAAAATTTTCACTAAAATACTACTTCTACTTCTAAATTAAAATACTTAGAGAAAATCAGAAAGTGGGGTTTTTAATATATTAAAAGTACTCTTTCTCATGCAATTAAAGTAGTGACATGTGTAAAAGTAAAACAAGTAGTGAGAGATATTGTGACAAATATGAGCAATTATATTCTTTACCCTTACTGGAGATGTTATAAAGAATATTGGTTAATCTAAAGTTTGAATAATAATAAAGATGGGCTAGGCAGGGAAGATACTAGCTCTCACTCTAGAGTTCCCTCTTATCCCTCCACCTGGAGGCTAATATCTCGCATCAAAACCTAAAACAATGGACCAAATTAGGGGCTTTAGCCTGTCACTCTAAAGTCCTCTAATTTGACACCCTTTAAAGGTTATTTCCCTATTTTTTGCACTCAACTATATGGACTACATTCTCATCCATACAATCTCATGTGATTCTACCACAGTTTATTGAGACAATACCACCCCGAATCTTACATGTTCTCACAACAGATTTTAACATGTAAGTTGATCAAGTTTACATGTAAATAAAGAACAAAGTAAAATCATCACAATATATTCTCACTCTACTTGATTCTATATCATACACATGCATACTAATTCATTACAAGAGGGAAGAGTAAAGAAAACTACTCACTACACAAGGAGAAACAACAAGAACTTTTCATTGAACAAGACTAAAAATAAAATACTAAATTCAAATCAAAGTACAATGAAAATACTTATCTCTGATAGAAATCAAACTCTCCTTATATAGCAAAAGCAATCTCTTTACAATCCTCTCCAAGAACAAAGTGAAAAGAAAAGAAGAAATCTCTCACTCTCTCTCTTTCTTTCTCACATTGCCGCCCCGCTTGAGGCTCACGCCCAAGCCTTCATCTCTTCTTCTCCAAGTCTTCTTCTCCTCTTTCAATTAATTCAAGAGTTTAAGAGTTGTTTTAAAAATATTTCCAAGCCTTTTTTTATAATTTCCCAAGAGATGCTTAAGTGTCTCTTCAAAACTGTCCAGATTCAATGAATCTTCTAAATTATACCTGAAGTGCCTCTTAAAAACTTTATATAACTTCCCTAAATTCTTCTATAAAGTCCCTTGTCTCATTTACAATGAATTCTCTAAGATATGCACGAAGCACAACTTCAAAAATAGTCCAAATCCGACGTATATTCTAGAAGGTATGTTGAAAACAGTCACTGACGCCTAAGCGCCGTTTTTGGAAGCTTAAGCACCCCCTCTCTGTCTGGTGGTGCTTAAGCGCCATTTTGGGTGTTAAGCACCGGTTACAGGCACTTAAGTGTCCAGTTTAGGTCCCCTTGGCTCTGGTGTGCTCGGTTCGACCCGATATGCTCCGGTTTGCTCCGTTTTGGTCTATTTTTGTTTCTTTTGCTCCAATCACTCTAAATTTTTCAATTTGATGTACCTACAACAAAAAACAAAAGAAAACATACCTTTAAAGTACAATATCATTATAAAATGAAGCATGAAAAATAGTACATTTTTAGAGGTATCAGGATGTAGTTCCAAAAGATTTGGAACTTGAAAAAGAGGTTGTAGAACCTGAAAAACCATTGGAAAATGTTTCCAAACTCTTAAAGAAACCAGTCTTTTCAACAGAGAATAACTTAAAAAAATTATCACATTTATTTCCTCAAAGACTCCAACAATAAAAAATTGGACCAGTAATTTTTGAAATTTTTGGAGGTATTTAAGAAGCTAACTATTAATATTCCTTTTGCTAAGGCTCTAGACCAAATGACTAGTTATGTCAAGCCCAAGAAAGAAATTCTTAACAAGAAGAGGAAGTTTGGAGATTATGAGATAGTTACACTTAGTGAAAAGTGCAATGCTATCATTTAGAAGAAGCGTCCTAAAAAACTTAAGGATCTTGAGAGCCTTACTAGCCCTTTTGTGGTAGGAGAAATATTTTTGGAAAAAGCTTAATGTGATATTAGAGCAAGTATAAACCATATGCCATTATCGATCTTCAAAAGTTTAGGCTAAAGAGAAGTGTCTCTTAGTACTGTAACCCTTCAGCTAGCTGATCGATTGATCACTTATCTATAGGAATTATAAATGATGTCTTAGTTATGTTGGATAAATTTATCTTTCTTGTTAATTTTATTGTATTGGATATAGAGAAAGATAAATAAATTTCAATCATCGTAGGTAGAAATTTTTTAGTCACTATACGAGCTATGATAGATGTGAAAAAAGGTGAATCATCATGAGAGTAAATGATCAGAAGATTACATTTAATGTCTTTAAATCTATGAAGTATTTATCTAAAGGAAATGAAGATGCTTGTTTTTGGATGGACTTAAATGATTATTTGTGTAGTAGCCATTTCTAAGAAATTTATGAAGATAAATCAGTAGAGCCAAATTTAGATGAGCAAGTTACAAACTTTTAGGATGATTCAGCCCTATTGATTATTGACGATTCAATATTTATTCAGGAAAGGTTTAAGATTCTAGATATAGCTAAAACTAGTAAACCTCTTTTTCTATCTTTTGAGGAACCCCTTGAATTTGAGATGAAGGTGCTTCTTACATACTTAAAGTATGCTTATTTAAGGAAGTCATCTACATTACCAGTTATCATATCCTGAAATTTGACTCATTCAGATAAGGAGAAATTAATGGATATTTTGAGGAATTAAAAGAAAGCTTTTAGATGAACCTTAGCAGATGTTAGGGGATTAGTCCTTCTATATTTATGCATAGAATCCTGATGGAAGATAATCTCAAACTCTAGGTAGATCCTCAAACGAGATTAAATCCAATTATGAAAGAAGCAGTTAAAAGGAAATTTTGAAATTGTTACATGCAAGTATTATCGATTTTATATCAGATAGTATCAGGGTTAGCCCTATTCACTGTATTCGTAAAAAGTGGGGAGTTATGGTGATTTTTAATAAACAAAATGAATTAATTTCAACTAGACATGTCACCGGATAGTGTATATGTATAGATTATTAAAAATTAGCTTCTGCCACGAGGAAAGACCAATTTCTTTTACCTATTTTGGATCATATTTTGGATAGGCTTGTTGACCTCACTTTTGTTAAGGTTTAGTCTTTTTTTTTCCTTAGAAGCCTAAGATCTAGCCATAGGACCTTTATGTTGACTATCCTAGAGGACTAGTGATGGAACCCTACCTAGTAGAAATTCTAAACACCTCTTTAATCTTCTTGGAACTCCATATGTTTAGTTTTGACCTCTAGAACTTAAAAGGATAAAATCACATGGGTGTGCTCAAGAGGAGTCCCCATAAGACTGTCAGGCCTTAGGGTTATCCCTGGGTGGCTTAGGTTTGGTCTTAGTCAGACCTACAAACACACACAAATACTCAAACCCCTCACACACATTCCTAAAACCATAAAATCACCTCCACTTAGTCTGCTACCCTACTCTTTTAGAAACTCATATGGGGTGGCTAGGACCAGCACATGGAGGACCCAAAAATGGGTGCTCATTGGTCTCATGGTCATTATGTTTAGCATATTTAATAGCCTTCAATCTAACCTAAACAATCAATTTTGCTCTCCTACCCCCAAAATCCCATAAAATTACCATAATGCCTCTGAAACCCTAATTTTCTCAAAATTGCTCAATTTGTCAATTTTTTCCCAAAAATCAAATCAAACCATTCCAAACCATTCAAATTGCCCAAAACACCACAATTTCTTTAAAGGTCCCAAAATACTCCTAACATTCCCAAAGTACCCCCATGTCCCAAATTTGTTCAAATTTTCCAAAATCATTCCAAAGCTCACCCAAACCAATCCTAATCACCCAATAACTTCAATTACTCATAAATTCACAAAAATAGGCAAAAATTCCCAAGCTTCCCCAGATCCCTAAAATCTCCAAATCACTCTTAATTTCCACCAAATTTATTTCAAACCTCTTCAGTTTCAAATCCAAATCAGAATTCATCATGTCTAAGCCCAATTGAAATCAAATTCAAGTCCAATTGAACCCAATTTCAAGCCCAAAATCCAAGCCCAAGTCAAATACCTAAAATTGATCCAATTCCAAATTTCATCAAATTAAGTCATGTGATCATTTAAATTTCACCAAATTCACTTCCTAAACTCATCATGACATTATCTTAAACCAAATTGACCTCTTAATTGATTTTTAAACCAAGCCCAAATTCAATTCTTAGCCCAAACCCTAATTTCAAGCCTAAGATCCAAATTAATCTAAGCTTTTTTGCATTAACCAAGTTTAACCTTCTTTGTAATTCCTAAGCCCCCTAAGATTCTAATCAAATAACCTAAGGATCCATGGACCAAGGATCTCGTGAAACATGGAGATCCCCTTTTAAAAATTGTAAACCCTACCCATGCTTTAGCCTAATTAATCCTTGAGACTAATCACCACTAAAACTTCTTTGAAATTTCCTGAGCCAGCTAACCACCTCCCCTGGCCTGGCCAGCCGGCCTAGTGGTTGAAAAAGCCAAACCTGAGGGGAGCCACCATGGCTTGAACCCAAAATTATACCCACCTATTGTGGCTCTTTCCANGTTAATTAATGATTGTTGCTTGTTGGAATATTTCTATGAAGCAAGAGAATGAAAGAATGATACAATTATTTTGACTCCAAAATACTCAAAACACACAAACAACTATATGAGTGAATCCATTTTTTTCTAACTGAAAAGCCTGAATGAAAAAAATTTCTAGTGTCTATTGTAGATTAACTGGATTTGAAATTACNGAAAGCAATTCAAATGAAAAAGAGAAATGAAAGAAAAAAATATGGAAGTGAGGAGAAGCTTGAGGATATGTCTAATAAAAAAATGGCTTCACTAGACCAACCTAAAGGGAAAACCTAAACACATTCCTGAACTTATATTTATGAATTAGATCTTTTACTAGTAGTGTTCCCATGAAGTTCCTATCATTTGAAAATTCTAAGTGACTTAATATTGCAACATATAGTCATTCTTGAAATGAATAGAATACTGGAACTCTTAAACTTGATGACTAGATAAATCTTATAGCTACAGAGTTAATTTAATTACTTGAATTTTTTCTAAAAATCTCACTATGGTANCATTAGATGAGGAAGAATTTTGGAAGGGTTCTTAGGCAACTCTTGGGAAAACTCATCCACAACTTTAAAAGAACATTTTGGCCAAAAATAGAAGACATCCTGGATGTTAGAAAGGTCCTAGAGGTTAGAGAGGTTCCATTAGTATTTGCTAGAGAGTCTACATTGTGAGGAATTATTCGAGAGATTGTAAGAGTGGAGGGAAAGTGAGAGATTTCTTCCTCCTTGCCGCTTCGAAGAAGAATTTTGTGTGTTGTAAAGAAAGAAAGAGATTCAGAGGAACTTCGAGGAGTTTGCTTGTGGAGGAATTAATTCTATGTGCTTAAAGAAAAAAAAATTCGGAGGAACTTTGAGGAGTTTGCTTGAGGAGAAATTAGAGATAAGTTATTTACTTGTTGTAGTTTGTATGACTTTGATTTTATATATGAATTCTNGAGTTTATTTACTTGTTGTAGTTGTATGACCTTGTTTTTATATATGAATTTCGAGTTTTGTTGTGTTTTCCCCATGAGATCTAAGTAGTTCTCTCTGTCTTTCTCCTTGTCTTGAGATTTGTGAAATGATAATTTAAAGTGGTGGAGCCATGAAAATGTTAAAGAAATTGTGATAATCTTTTCACTTCGATCTTAATTTACTTTCAATCTGGCCGATTCATTTGTTAAAATATGTTAAGTTTTACAAATAAAGTGAAGATTACATTTAAGATTCAGGGAGGTCAAAGCCCTTGAAAGTTGGGTGCAAATAAATAGGAAAATAAAATTATCGGGCGTAGAATTGGAGATTTTAGAGCGACAGACTAAAATCCCCAATTTCATCCTATTGTTTGGGTGCTGAAGTGTAGATGTTAGCCCTCATGTGAGGGGAACGTGGGAGCTCCGAAGTGTCCGGTATCCTCCCAGCCTAGCTGTAGATTCAGTAACCAAGCATAGGATTAGTCAATGTTCTTTATTCGGTATCCTCCCAGCCTAGCCGCAGAATCAGCCAAACATAGGATTAGTCAATGTTTTTTAAGGTATCCTTCCAGCCTAGCCATAGAATCAGTAACCAAGCATAGGATTAGTCAATGTTCTTTAAGTATCCTCCCAGCCTAGCCGCAGAATCAGTAAACAAGCATAGGATTAGTCAATGTTCTTTATGCCTATCCTCCCAGCCTAGCCGCAGATTCAGTAAACAAGTGTGAGATTAGTCAATGTTCTTTATGCCTGGACCAAAGGGTAAAGAATAGATATGCTACTATAATTTCTTGACAATTTAAACTTATCACTTTATCCATTCACTATAATTTCTTGACGAGGAGAAGGATGCTTTCTTATATATTGAATATCACATTAANTGAGATTTTAGAGTGACAGACTAAAATCCTCAATTCGGTCCTATTATTTGGGTGCTGAAGTGTGGCGTAGAATTATAGATTTTAGAGTGACAGACTAAAATCCCCAATTCGGTCCTATCGTTTGGGTGCTGAAGTGTATTTAGCCATCAGGTGAGGGGAACGTGGGAGCTCTGAAGTGAGAGCCGGTATCCTCCCAACCTAGCCACATATTCAGCTCAGGCCAGGGGAACGTGGGAGCTCCTAAGTGAGAGCCGTTATCCTCCCAGCCTAGCCGCAGATTCAGTGCAGGTGAGGGGAACGTGGGAGCTCCGAAGTGAGAGCCGGTATCTTCCCAGCCTAGCCGTAGAATTGACAGACTAAAATCCCCAATTCGGTCCTATCGTTTGGGTGCTGATGTGTATGTTAGCCCTCATGAGAGACTAAAATCCCCAATTTGGTCCTATCGTTTGGGTGCTGAAGTGTAGATGTTAGCCCTCAGATAAGGGGAACATGGGAGCTCCAAAGTGAGAGCCGGTATCCTCCCAGCCTAGCCACAAATTCAGCGATGGGAACGTGGGAGCTCCAAAGTGAGAGCCGGTATCCTCCCAGCCTAGCCGCAGATTCAGTGTACAAGCGTAGGATTAGTCAATGTTCTTTATGCCTGGACCAAAGGGTAAAGAAAAGGTATGCTCCTATTTGGCACAATACAAATTAAAGTGATTCACTTTATCTATTCACTATAATTTCTTGACAAGGAGAATGATGTTTTTTATATATTGAATATCACATTAGAACCTTCATTAGTATAATTAGTTATTTAAGAGTTATTAAAATTACNTGTGCGAGCTCTGAAGTGAGAGCCGATATCCTCTCAGCTTACCTGCAGAATCAGTAACCAAGCAAAGGATTAGTTAATGTTCTTTATGCCTGGAAAAAGGGTAAAGAATATGTATGCTCCTATTTGGCACAATATATATTAAACTAATTCATTTTATCCATTCACTATAATTTCTTGATAAGGAGAATGATGCTTTATTATATATTGAATATCTCAATTAAACCCTACTTTATATCATTAGTTATTTATTAGTTATTAAAATTATCTATNGTCCATTCACTATGATTTCTTGACAAGGAGAATGATGTTTTCTTATATATTGAATATCACATTAAAAACTTCATTAGTATAATTAGTTATTTAATAGTTACATATTTATTTCAATTGTCTAATAGATGACAGATAAGCAATTTGAATTATATTGTTGTGATTAAGTGTTGATTTTCTAAAATCTTAGTTCATAGATAAGCAATTTGAATTATATTGTTGTGATTAAGTATTGCTTTTCTAAAATCTTAGTTTGTAGTCATAAGCAAATTGAATTCCATTGTTGCGATTAAGTATTGCTTTTTCTAAAATCTTAGTTTGTAGTTCTAGAGTTATTTAAGAGTTATTAAAATTACATATTTATTTCAATTGCCTATTAGTGACAGATAAGCCAAAATTGAATTTTCGTTGTGGCAATAAAAGTATTGCTTTTCTAAAATCTTAGTTCGTAGTTCTAATATTACTCCCTGTGGGATCAATATCTAGGACTCNTGTATTGAATTCTATTGTTGCAATTGAGTATTGCTTTTTCTAATATCTTACTTCGTAGTTCTAATATTACTCCCTGTGGGATCGATATCTAGAACTCAATTAGAGCACTATATTACTTGAGCGATACATATACTTGCATTGATAAGTGTGACTTTACAATTATTGAATATTATATACATCCATCTTTATCGAATCCATAACTGTAATTAAGTTTTGGTACAGTTGCTGAGGAATTAAATCTTTTAGCAGCAGTATTAAATCTGTCCATATTTATCTTATATTTTAAGCATATATAAAGTCGCTGTGAAGTTTTTGGCGCCGTTTCATCCATCTTTATCGAATCTATAACTGTTATTAAGTATTGGTGCAGTTACTGAGGAATTAAATGTTTTAGCAGCAGTATTAAATACTTATATTCTTAAGCATATATAATATCACTATCAGTAGTCTTAATGGTGATTAAGTGTAGTGATGATGGCTTGGGGCAAAGATATATTTAGTTTGGCCAAAAATGGGAAGAGATCCCACAAATTAGCAGAGCTTTGGTCCATGGCCCATATAGGTTGGGCTAGGTGGATCTATTTTGGTCCCTAGGGTCCACTTGATGGTTGTGGTGGGCTTGGCTTGGTTAATTTGGCTAGGTTTTGTCAAGTGTATGGCTTGGGTTGAAGCTTGGGTCAATTGGGTTCAAGTTGGGCTAGGTTTAGGTTTCAGCTTGGATCGGGTCCAATTGATTGAGCAACTTGGTGTAGATGATTGTCATGAAGATTTTAGAATAAGATTGTGGTGATTTTTGAATTGATTTGGGGGGTCAATTTGGTGGAATTTGGACATTTCGTGAATTTTGGGGATGTTAGGCTAGACTTGGGTTTGGGTTAGGCTAGAGTTTGGCTAAGGCTCAATTGATGGTTCAATTTGTCATGAAGAGCTTTGTGCATTAATTTGGGGGAATTGATTTGATCATGTGGTTCAATTTGGGGGAATTTTGATCATATGGTCAAAATTGGGATTTTTGGATTGAGCTAAAATTGGGTTTGAAATTGGGCTCAATTGAACTTGGATTTGGTTTGGATTGTGATTGAGGATGGTGAATTTGAATTTAGGATTGAAATTGGGGAGGATTGAAGTCAATTGAATAGACATTGAGGGAAATTTGGCATTGTATGGTTTTTGGTCAAAATGGGTCAATTTGGTCAAATTGAGCCAATGGAGTGGTTCAAATTAATTTTGGGGACATCTAGAGTGATTGTGGAGATTTTGGAAATTTTTGGAATTTGAAGGGTATTTTTGTAATTTTGGGGGCTTTTGGGTCCAATGTGGGAAATCTTGGTAAAATAGGGTCAATTGGAGGTAATAAGCATAGGATCACGCTACTTGAGCCATGGACCAAGGGAAAACCCTCTTTTGGGTCCTACATGTCCTGGTCCTAGCCTTAACTTAACCATAGGCTAAGGGTTTGGGAGACCACCCACATGAGTTTCCAAAAAAGTAGGAGAGCAAAGTTAAACAAGTTTTGGGCTTAAGGTCGTGAGTGAATGTGCAATGTGTAAGTGTGTGTGTTACCTCAAGACCATACCACCCACGGGTTAACCTTAAGGCCAAACAGTCCTAAGGGAACTCCTCTTGAGCTCCCCCAAATTGGTCTCGCCTACTAAGTGCTAGAGGTTAGAACCCACATGTGGAACTTCATAATAAGCAAAGAAGAGCTTAGAATTTCTATTGGTGAGGGTGCATCACTAGTCCTCTAGGAATAGTCAACAGAAAAGTCCTATGGCTAGACCCTAAGCTCCTAAGGAAGAAACTAGACCTCAACCAAAAGGGATGTCAACATTCTTATGTATCATATATCTAACACATAAACTTTACTTTTTACAAATATTTCACACAATTCTTATGTATGGCATATCTAACAACAAAAAACATATACAAACCACCAAATTCTTATGGATTACATATCTAACAAAAAAAACTTCTTTTTTACATACATTCCACTCAATTCAAACGTATTACATATCTAACACCTAAATTTCAATTTGAACATACATTGCACTCAATTCTTATGTACTACATATCCAACACCTAAATCTCAATTTTTACATGATAGAAACCACACAATTTTTATGTGTTCCACATATAATTCCTAAACATCAATTCCTACATACAACCTAGACAATTCTTATGTATTACATATCTAACACCTAAACTTCAATTTTCACATGCAAAGCATACAATTTTTAAGAATTTCCTATCTAAGACAAACTTTCAATTTTACATACATTCCACTCAGTTCTCGTGAATTACACACCTAAGATATAAACCTCTATTTTTTCATACATTCCACTCAGTTCTCTTGAATTACACAGCTAAGATATAAACTTCTATTTTTACATACATTCCACTTAATTCTTATGTATTAAATTTCTAGCACATACATTAATTTTTACTTACAAACCACACAATTCTAATGTATTACATATCCAACACCTATACTTCAATTTTTACAAACATTTCGCTCAATTATCATGTATTACATATCTCATGTATTATGTATTACATATCTAACACTTAAACATACATTTTTTTCCATACAAATCACACAATTCTTATTGATTACATAGCGAACACATAAGATTCAATTTTTACATATAAACCATACAATGCTTTTGTATTACATATCTAAAATCTAAACTTCAATTTTCACATAAAGAGCACACAATTCTTTGGTATTACATATCTAGTATCTGTACTTCAATTTGTACATACATTCCACTTAATTCTTATGAATTACAAATCAAAAACATAAACTTAAAGTTTTACATTCATTCTACTCAATTCTTATGTATTACAAATCTAACAATTAAATTTCAATTTTACATACTAATCAATTTCAATTTACATACAAATCACCAATTCATATCTATTACATATCAAACACATACTTCAATTTTTCATACAAACCGCACAATTATTTTTTGTTACATAGCTAATACCCAAACTTCAATTTTTACACTCAATTAATATGTAGTAGACAACTTGCACCTAAACATATAGTCCTCTTAAGTCTTATGCATTAGATATCTAATACCCAAACTTCAATTTTTACATATAAACTCCTCAATTTTTATGTATTACATATCGAACGCATAAACTTCAATTTTTACATACAAATCACACAATCCTTATGTATTACATACCAAACACCTAAACTTCAATTTTTACATAAAAACCACAAAGATCTACAAAAAAATAAAAAAATAAAAAAAATTAAAAAATAGATTAATTAGAAGAGAACTTTACCTAAGCTTGTACATGAAGAATACTCGCCCAAGCCTTGAAATCGCTGGGGCAAACTCCCCAAAATCACCATATGCTCAATGGATATAATTGTTGTTGGAGCCCTAAACTAACAGAACAGTGGAGCACGCACAAGTGTTGAGCGTGCAGGATTAGAATTTTAGAGTTTGTGCATCGGTCAACATTTTCCAATGCAAATTATTTTATTAGTTGTGCCGTCTGAACCGTCGATGTTATTAATTAATTATAGTGTATCAAATATTTTTTATCGCAACTATCGAACTTGATTAGCATCGACGAAAGACTGACGCAGATCCGACACTAAAATTTGAGCCAGCAACTTTCTGACACTAATTAATATAGATTTCATATAGTATAATTAAGTGATTTTAGACTCACTGATTTATATCTTCAAAGAGGATCGTTTTGACCATAAGCACACTATCTTTAGACATCAAAGGCTTATCCATTTAATCCCTTGAAGTTTCCAAACACCTTCTAAGTGTTTAATCTCGGCCTATTTAGTCAAATTTGATCACCACTGATGTTAATGGGTTTATCTCAAAGATAAATAACTTACAACAGAACTAACGAAAACCAAAAAAGAAATAAAAGATAAAACTCAATTTATAAATAAAAATCATTTGACTGGACGACGCGTGGCATTAAAAAAATAAGCCTGACGCCAATTTATATGATAATTTACAGAACAAAAAAACAGATTTACGCTATTTAAATTGCGATCAGAAATGTTACATACGATGGAGTATACAAACTTAGAGAAACGAGATAAGAGCAGATATCACGTAGCAAATTCAGTTACTTCTCTGCGGCTTCGTGCTGAGCTCAGCCTGATCTCAGACAACTCTTTTTCTGCATGTACGTGTATGTGTATGGTGGCAACTAACGTAACTACTAACAACTCACCCTATTGTTTAATTTCCGAGTCAAAGTATCTCACATTTTGATAGTACTTCATGTGGCAATTAAAAGACGACATTTTGGGGCTTGATGGCGTGAATATATATATTAAACAACAACGGGTGGCTTATGTCTTCGTTTTTTCTTCTTATTGTTATTTTATCTTTTGGCTGTGCCGCTGTTGAATCCGACATCTTAAAAGTTTTTACATTGTTTTCAGCCGATATAACATACATTGGAGCACGGCTTATATCAGTTATGTATTCTGTTTAATGCAAATAAAATGGTTTTAATAGCCTATATACTTCTAGTAGATAAATACATTGTCGTGTGGAGAAAATGTGCTGAACTTGTTTTGAAGCTTTATGGCAAAGAGATGGCGTTTATGTGTGTGTGAATGCAGGGTTATACTGCATCGTCTGAAACATGACATGAATGCCGGAAGATTAGAGAAACGGATTTTAAAGTTTGAAATGCACAATTTTATTTAACTTTAATAATATTATAATTTGAATTTATTGTTCTTATAATCATTTTTTTGCATAAGAGTAAAATTATGTTGAATTGAATTATATGCTTTAAATATTTATTTCATTGATGCGTTTGGCATACTAACATATTTTCATTTTCTCTTAAAGCTTTCTTAACTTCTTGAATATCGTGCTTTTGGGTTCTCTTTATTTACATCTTCTTTTTTCTGAAAATCCTTTACAAATTTGGTCTCAAGATGAACATGTATCATTAGGGTGCGTCGTATGAAACACATCTCTAAGATTAAGAAGAATTTCAGGTTCAAATTCAAGAATTAACGAACCTCAAATTAATTGAAGCGAGTAATAGTCTACATTGTAGTCCTGCTTTTCTCGTTCAAAATAATCAAAATATCACAAAAATTAAAATATATAATAAATGACTATTTTTTAAAACATTAAAAACAAATTATGAGGTGGAATAAAATTGAATGCATTTTAAGGAATATTTTATCTTGTAGATAGTGGTGGGGCTAAGTTAAGCCCCTCAGAGAGACATCCATGTGTGTCCTTATCGATCCTTTCATTTAAAAAATTAATATTTATTTCTCAGAATTTCAAATATTTCTAGATGCTCTCTCATTGTTTTTATTCTACCTCTGCTCCCAAGAAGTTATCTACAGTACTATTAAGGAAAACAATTAGCGCATTGACTATAAGAAACTATCTTGCGACATTATTAGTTAATAACATAATGGTAAGATCTCCGAAGGGGTGAGATGTCTTGAAGCATTCCATTAATTCCTTCTAGTTTGTTTTAATCAGCTTACCTAATTAGGTTTAAGGCTAAAACAATGGATTTGGAATCTTAATGTCGGTCATATTATATATGATTAGGACTAAACTCTTGGCAACATTCAAAAGGAATCTAATTTAGTCTTTTCCTCTTTAGGGTTACATGTTAAAAAGGATCAGTTATGAAATTGGTGTGAGAAAATTTTAGAAAATTTTAAAAGTATTATTAGAGTTTACTAATTTTTGAAAATTGATACAAATTAGTTGCACAGTATGCTAACAACTCTAATTGTTAAAAAGCATACTCTTCCTTAACAATGATTTCCTTATAGAAATCATTGTTACTAGTCATTTCCTGTCCTCTAGCACCACTGAAGCTGCCAAGCAAACACCACGACCCCATCACCTTGCCTGGCTTATTGATATTGAAGATTTGAGCCCTATATCTCTAAATATCAAATTTTAGTTGTTAGATATCTAAATACATAAGAATTGTGTGGTGTGCAACAAAATGATCCTAAAATAAAATAAAAAATAAAAAAATGATCTCAAAAGGAAATTTAAGGCACCTTGCTTCCATAGTTTTTAAAATAAAACTCAAAGAGTTGACAATTTGCCTAGCAAACTTTGTACTACTTGTCAGTCCAAATATATGGGAGAACTTAGAGGCTTCACACCGAGGCACAATAAGGCCAATTTCGCTGACTTTGGCCCTACTTAAAGTTTATTTTGTTCCTTNTGATGCTGCCAAGCCAACACCACCACTCTATCACCTTGCCTAGCTTATTGATATTGAAGATTTGAGCCCTATATCTCTAAATATCGAATTTTAGTTGTTGGATATCTAAATACATAAGAATTGTGTGGTGTGCAACAAAATGACCCTAAAATAAAATAAAAAATAAAAAATGATCTCAAAAGGAAATTTAAGGCACCTTGCTTCCATAATTTTTAAAATAAAACTCAATGAGTTGACAATTTGCCTAGCAAACTTTGTACTACTTGTGAGTCCAAATATATGGGAGAACTTAAAGGCTTCACACCGAGGCACAATAAGGCCAATTTCGCTGACTTTGGCCCTACTTAAAGTTTATTTTGTTCCTTATATGGCAAGCTGACTTTGACCTATTTTGCAATTATTTCATTCTTTATATGGTTAGGACTTAGGAGCAGTGCTGCAAGTTGAACAACAAAACCATTATTATGTATTTTGGAAATTATTTTGGTTTTTCTTATTTTAAAAAGAGGAAAATGTAGAGTCCATCCAAAAACAGCCTTTCGGCCGTCTTTGTCTTGGTTTGACAAACTCTAAAATTCAGTTGCGTTCAACTTCAGCTATGTGTAGCCTTCATCCATTCAGTACTGTTATTTTCAAGAGTTGTTGGCTTGTGGTGGAAAAAAAGGGTAAACTGGGAATAAAGAATATTATTTTCTTTTTCTTTTATAAAACAATTTATATAAAAATCTTAGCACATAAGTATTTAATGAGGCAGACTAATGAAAATNTGGAATAAAGAATATTATTTTTTTTCTTTTATAAAACAATTTATATAAAAATCTTAGCACATAAGTATTTAATGAGGCAGACTAATGAAAATTGTTTTAAAAATAAATATGATCATATTAAAATATAAAAGCCAACCTTGTTTCAACTTATTAGCTCATGAGATGGCTCTTTCAAAAATATTCATTACAAAAATACTTAAAATATATTAAAATTATTACAAAAATTAATAACTATANGTTAAAATATAAAACCCAACCTTGTTTCAACTTATTAGCTCATGAGAAGGCTCTTTCAAAAATATTCATTACAAAAATACTTAAAATATATTAAAATTATTACAAAAATTAATAACTATATATATTTTTTTATAGCAAATAATTTCCTTTTTTTTCTCTTTTAATTGAACATTTATTGTTATTTTGTTATAGCCATTGTTTGAAATTAATTATACTTTCCTGCAATAAAAAGAGATGAGCCAGCTCGTGAGTCAATTTATATTTTAGAGGATTAAGCTTGAGCTTAATCAAGCTCATGCGAGCTTTACTCCACTAGTTTGCACCCATTGGATTCACCACAATTAGTCGTTATGTTTGAAGACGGTGACCAACCAAATAGTCCAACGCATTGTCTATCAATATAAAATTNAATTAAGCTTGAGCTTAATCAAGCTCATGCGAGCTTTATTCCACTAGTTTGCACCCATTGGATTCATCACAATTAGTCGTTATGTTTGAAGACGGTGACCAACCAAATAGTCCAACGCATTGTCTATCAATATAAAATTCATGAGCTAAATTATGTTTTGAAAGGAAAACAACTGCTTACTTTAGGATTGTATCCGTTTAGGACCCTTGTCACGTAAAATATAAGAAGTTTATGGAAAGCACACCTGTAAACTTGGGGTCATGGGACACATTTGAGTCGTCTAAAACAATATTAAGTGGAAAATTGTGTTATTAGCATGCANTAAAGGAAAACAACTGCTTACTTTAGGATTGTATCCATTTAGGACCCTTGTCACTTAAAATATAAGAAGTTTATGGAAAGCACGCCTGTGAACTTGGGGTCATGGGACACATTTGAGTCGTCTAAAACAATATTAAGTGGAAAATTGTGTTATTAGCATGCAGCACATCAACTTAATATAACAAAGGAATTTCATGCCAAAATTAATTTGTAAGATCTTTATGACGAAAAACTAGTAGAAAAGCCGATGGAGCATTGCCCAAAAATTATTTAAAGAAGAGCAAGCCATAAACAACTTTAAAGTTAAATCTACTTCATCTTTTGATTAATCCTTAGTTCATCTTATGTGAAGAAAAAATATCAAAAATAATAATAATTAGAATTTTCATAAGACATTTCATAATATATATGCATTTATGCACATTGAGATCTCATCATGCATTTAGAACACACCTGTATTTATCCATAAAAATCATACAAAAACATAAAAATTCATCAATGATACATGCTATAATTTTATTGAGACATTTTCTCTTCTCTTTATTTTTTGTATTCAAGAAGGATGAGACGTTGTTGTTTCATTTTCGTTCAATTATGCATATTTTTCATTTGTTTATAACATGCATGTCGTAAATGGGTTACGAAATCAAACAAACTAATCAAACGTCACGGAGGAACTTGGACAAGCAAAGAGCACTTGTCNCATGTCATAAATGGGTTACGAAATCAAACAAACTAATCAAACGTCACGGAGGAACTTGGACAAGCAAAGAGCACTTGTCATCAAAAGTCACGGTGGTGAAATTTTCTTTCAAATCTTATTATCCTTCTTATTAGAAAACCTTTAGATTGATGTTAGATCTAGGATCTACTGATCTTAAAGGAAGCTTTAGGTTAGGAAGCCTTCATTTTACCTTCCAACGTATCATGAGCTTTTCTTCCAAAGCCCTAGCCCCTTTTCCTGTTTTCTTAAGTCAAGGTTGTACTAACACTATCCTTTATCTCGATGGCTTCATTTGGATAAAAAATTGAAGCTATTAGACCTAGAGAACAAATAAAGCCTTTTAATTTTTATTCCCTAGGACATGAATATTTCTCTTCATGAGAGATCTTCATATTTTTGTTGAGCAAATGGAGATGTGCATGAAGTTAACACGGGTAGTTTTATTATCAACGTGGTAATTATGTATTGGTTCATCTCTCCATCTTTGAGCCTAGGATCTATGAATGATCATTTATGGAATGTTTGATTTTCCGATTAAGCAAATTTAGGCTCATTTTGGCTTGAGCATACTTACATTTTCATATGCATATTACAAGTGGAGTTAGGCATGTGATGTTCTTTTTGATGTATTGCATAAAAAGTGTGTTATGGATATGTTCATAACTTCATGTTAATGCATGAATATATATTTTTCTTTATGCTTTAGTTCTTGCGTGTATGAAAATTTTGTTTTTTCACCATATATTTGTGACTTCATGTCAAACATATAATAAATTTTATTGTTCCATGACTTCATATAAAATGTGTGAAAAAAATATTTTTCGCTTCATGATTTAATATCAAATGCAAGAAAAATTATATTTTTTCTTAGGCCTATCACTTGATGCCAAACATGTTTGGAAAACTTTCTTTCTTTCTTGTATGGTGCCAACACTTTAAACTCATGTGTGTATGATTAACATTCTAATCTTAAGCATGTATGAAAATATAGATCTATATGTCTAAATTCATCATGTATGAAAAATTGAACCCTTTTTGGAAACACGAGAACTAGTCACATTATGACATGCCTAAAATTGTGCTACTTTATATATGCATTTTATGCTCATTTTTTATGATATTGCAATTTAATGTAAGGGATTTTACTTGTTTATTATTATATATATAAGAGATAGAATTTGGAGAAAAAGGAGCAAAAACTGAGCAAAATGAGATCAAATGGAGCAAAGGAGCACAAAGTAAACCGACGCTTAGGCACCAGCTTCTGGCGCCTAGGCTCAAAACCCATACGCGAAATAGAGAGCCCAACTTCATGGTGTCAAGATCTGGCACCTAGGCGCCAGGCTATTATATTGAGCTTTTAGAAGGTTGGCGTCTAGGAAACTAGGTGCCACAGTTGAGCGCCTATGCGCCAGAATCAATTTTTGTCAATATGCAATCTATTTAGATGAAATTTGAAGAGGTATCTCAAGCGACTTTTGGAGATTTAGAGAGATATATTAAAAGAGAGATTTTCAAGGAAAAAATTGGTGTTTGTGGAGATTTGTTGTTGTCACATGGGGCTCTTGGTGTGGTTAGTGGTGAGAATCTTTTGGTGTGTGTGTGTGTGTATGTGTCTGTTAGAGTGAAATTGTAAGGAGACTTAAGAATTCATCAAAGAAACTTCAAAGGATTTATTTGAGGAGAAGGTTGAGATAAGTACTTTGTATTTTTGTTTAAGTTTTGTTTTATTGTGTAAACTTAAATTTTAATATAAATTATGTTTTGTTGTGTTAACCACATGAAGTTTAAGTAACTTTCTTTATCTTTCTTCCTGCAATAAGAAATAATCATGTGGAGGATTAGAATTTTTAATATTTCTCTTATTCCATAATTGTGATGATTCATTACTTCATACTTAATTTACATATTTAATCTAGTCAATTGGTATGTTAAAACTTATTGTGAATCTTTAATGAACCAGGAGGGCTTTAAATTCCTCAATAGTAAAAATCACATTAATCTAGTGGGTGATAAGGTAGTCCATAGGTTAGTGTAAATAGATAGATAGATAAGTTTTAATGGTTGAAAATTAGTGATTCTAGGATGACAAGCTAGAACCTTAACCAAATTGATCTAGAGTTTAGAACTTAAGGCTAGGTTAGTCCAAAATTATGGACACATTGGTTTATTTAGAGTGAGAGACTAGAACCAATCCAGCATAAGCAAGGATTTAGGAATTTAACTCAAGGTTAGCCAATGTTCTTTATACACTCAGAAGAGGATAAGGATTAAGTATGCTCCTATTTGTCACAAAACTTCATTGGAACTTTTTAACATTTGATTCCTACACTGATTATTATCTCATTGCAAATGGAAAGACATTCATATAATTTGAACTATTCTACATAAAGTTAGTTTAGAAGTACTTAACATTTTCTTTTAAGTTTTGAAACTAAATTATTAGGAATTAATTACTTTTTTTACATATAAAATTGCGACCTTATTTCCTTGATAATTGTTTGGAATTTAATTAAAGTTTTACTAAGCCATAAAAAGTGTTTTCACCTTCTCTGTGGGATCGATACTAGGGTTTTATGAGAAAATTTTCTATTAGTTGAGCAATGTGTGCACTTGCATTTCAATCCTAGTCAAGCATTGAAATCCATAATTAGAAAATTCAATACCTACGTCATTAGGAGTAGCCGCTATTAAAACACAAATTATATTATCAACATGAAAAGTGGGTAAAGATTTTGGCGCCATTGCCAAGGATTGAAATTAAAGAAGATATACACATAGCAAGTAAATCAAATTGTGATATCAAGTTTTTGGCCGATGGAGGAAGGAAGCAAGGGAACTTTTGGCTTAGACATGTTACTAGAACTGTAGACTTTTTTTAGAAAAATTGTAGTGTTGTATATATATATATATATATATATATATATTAAAAAAAGGGTTCTTTACATGTCTAATTCCTATGCATTGAGCTGAACTTTAACTTTTATGTACTTATCAGCCAATTCCTATGTTTTTGGCATAGATTGGATGGTCGTAGGTAAAAATAAAAATTTAGGTGGTTGATATGGTAATATATAGGAATTGGGTGGTAGATATGTAAATCTCCCAAAAAAATACTTCAAACTATAGGGATGGCTCAAGTAGTGTTTTAACCAAAAAGAAAATTCTCACACTTTCCTTATGTGATTTTCTTCGAGACAAATGAACAAGTCTTTTATAGAAATTTATTTTTGGGAAAATGAAGGTCGCACCCAACTTTAATTAAAGAGAACAAAAATAAAAAAAAGAAGTTCATCAAAACACCGACAAGTCAAATACAGACAAAGTATTAAACATTAAAAACAATCCACTAGAATATATACAAAATTTGAACTTCTGGCATAATGCTCAGTCGACAGTAAATGGAGTAAATCAAGAAGAAGACAACATCAATACCATTTCTGTGAAGACAATGAAATGTCGCATCTCTAAAACTAGGAATAATAGTAGAAAATTTCTATGAAAACTATATAAAACCGAACACCAAGCACAAACCACCATATTGAACAACATACACCAATATAAAATCAATTTCAGCTCCAAGTGAAGATTATAGTCACCAGAGTANTTTTGTAAATGTAGTTCAGGATATTAAGGTTTAGTATCTTACGATTTTGAGTTAGGATGAACTATAAAAAATCCAAAAACAAAAAAAAATTTCAATATTTACAAGAAATGGCGAACACATCACATAGTAACACTGGTAATCAAAAAATTGAAAATGAACATCATCACCTTTAAGGGACTATGCAAACCCTACAGCAGATGAAATTCACATAAGCATACAAACCCTTGCTACAACGGCTAACTCATTTGAACTGAAACCCGCTATAATCTAAATGGTACAAAACAAACAGTTTGAAGGAACAACATCTAAGGATCCTAACTTACACCTTGCTAGCTTTCTAGAACTATGTGCTACATTTAAATACGACTGTGCATCAAATCATATTGTTAGACATAGACTTTTTCCCTTGTCCTTAAGGGCTAAAACTAAGATATGGTTAAACTCATTATTACTTGGCTCTATCAGAACTTGGGGAGATTTAGCGCAGATATTCTTATCCAAATATTTTCCACCCTAAAAAAATACTATTTTCAGAAATGATATTATCTCATTTACTTAATATGAAAGTGAGTCAATATATGAAGCTTAGGAATGATTTAAGAAACTCCTTAGGAAGTGTCCACATCACGCTTTGCTAGAGTGGTTGATTATTCAATCATTTTATAATGTGTTAGTAGGATTCCTTAGATTTATTATTGATGTAGTTGTTAGAGGATCATTAATGTTAAAACCATTTGATGAAGCATATGAATTAAAAGAAGAGATGACCCTCTGAAAAGGTAAATCCTAAAAAAGTAGCAGTGTTCATGATACTGAAGCAATTTCAATTTTGGCATCTCAAGTTGATGTGATATCTAGGAAGTTAAACCAATTCAGAATGAACTTACCTCAAATACCTCATGTGAGTGAGGAAAACTCATTGGAACAAATGATGGATTCTCAATCACCTTCTTATGATACTTTAAATGCAATTAATAATAGACCCAATAAATCACATTATAACTATTATAACCCAGTTGGAAAACCATGCTAACTTTATCTAGATAATAATTTTAGTGGTGGAAATTAACAATTGAGGAACAATCAAGCAACCCCATTGAAAAATTGGAACAACCAGGGTTGAACTCAATATAGACATTCTTATCTTCCTAGCTTTACTAATAATCAAAAAAATAAGGAGAAGAAGTTATCTACAGAAGAAGTGATGTTACAGATGGGGAATCAAATACAAAGTCAGAGTGCTGCAATTAGAATTATTAAGAATCAACTAGGACAAATTGTTAACTCTCTTAGCAATAGGCCTTAGGGAACACTTCATATTAATACTGAAATTAATCCTGAAGATAAAAACTAAGAGGAAGTTAAAGCAGTCAAGTTGAAAAGTGGTAGAGAATTAGACACTAATGTGCAAAAAGAGATTGAAGTTGAGAGGGAACCTGAGAAAATTGAAAAACATGAAGAAAATGTTTTTGAGAATATGGAAAAACCTGTCTCTCTAACTAAGTTCAAATTAGAAAGAAAACAACCACCATTTCCTTAGAGACTTAGACAACAGAAGCTGGATCAATAATTTTCTATGTTTCTAGAGATATTTAAGAATATAACAATTAACATTCCTTTGGCTGAACTTTTGTTAAAGCACTGGAGAAAATACCAAGCTATGTTAAGTTTTTGAAATAATATTAAATACGAAAAGGAATTTTAGGGATTATGAGACTATTGCACTTAGTGGAGAATGTAGTGCAATAATTCAGAAAGCTTCCTCAAAACTTAAAGATCTTTGTAGCTTTACTATTCCATATATCATAGGAGAAGGATTTTGTGGAAAAGATTTATGTGATTTAGGAGCTTGCAATAAACTCATGCCCTTATTAATATTCAGAAGGTTAGGCTTAGGAGAGATTTCTCCCACTACTGTAGCCCTTATGTTAGCTGATTAATCAATCACTTATCCTAAGGGGATTATAGAAGATGTGTTAGTTATGGTGGAAAAATTTATCTTTCCTATGGATTTTATTATTTTAGATATGAAGGAAGATAAGAAAATACAAATCCTTTTAGGGAGACCTTTCTTTGCCACTAAACGAGCTATGATAGATGTGCATAAAGCAAGCTAACCATTAAATTTTATGACCAAGAAGTTAATTTTAATCTGTTAAAATTTATGAATTATCCAGCTAAAGGAAAAGAAGATGAATGTTATAGAATGGAGATTATTGATGATTTAAGTAATAACCATTTCCGAGAAAGTTGTGAAGTTAAAATAGGACAACAAGATCTAGGGTATGAAATTGATACAAGTTTTTAAGATAAATCTATTGAGATAATCATTGAGGATTCAAATTATGTTCAAGAAAATTTTGAAAATTTAGACACTACTAAAAATAGTAAACCTCTTATTCCTTCAATTGAAAAACTTCCTGAACTTGAGATGAAGGTGCTCACTACACATTTAAAGTATGTTTTTTTTATGGAACTCATCAACATTACATGTTATAATTTCCTCAGACCTATCTGAAGATCAAGAAGAAAAATAAATGGAAACTTTGTAAAATAATAAAAAAGCTTTTGGATGGATGTTAGCGGATATTAAATGTATTAACCCTTCAATTTGCATGCATCAAATTTTAATGGAAGATAATCACAAGTCTAGGGCAGATCCTCAAAGGAGATTGAACCATATCATGAAAGCAGCTATAAAGAAGGAAATTTTAAAGTTGTTGGATTCTAGAACTATCTACCCTATTTCTGACAGTGCTTCGGTTAGTTTGATTCACTGTATTCCTAAGAAAGGGGGAGTGAATGTAGTTGTTAACGATCAAAATTAATTAATTCCAACATGACAAGTCACTAAGTGATGAATCTGTATTGATTATAAAAAATTGAGTCTCGCAACAAGGAAAGATCACTTTCCTCTACCTGTTCTTGACCAAATGTTGGATATGCTAGCTGGGCATCGATATTTCTACTTTTTGGATGACTATTTAGGATACCTCAAAATTCCTATATCTCATGAGGACCAAGAAAAAATAACATTCTCAATTCCCTACGGGACTTTTGCTTTTAGAAGAATGTCTTTTGGTTTTTGTAATGCACCTGCAACTTTTTAAAGTGCATGTTGGTTATTTTCTACGATCTAACAAGAAAGGAATTGAATTTTTCATGGATAACTATTCAATTTTTGAAACCTACTTTCATTCCTGCTCAGATCATTTACTGAGAGTTTTAAAACATTATGAAGAAGCAAATTTAGTTCTCAATTGGAAAAAATGTCAATTTTTTGTCATATGAGGACTTGTGTTGGGACATATGACTTCTGAAAGTGGCATGGAAGTAGATCCAGTAAAAATACAATTTATTGTTAAACTACCTCCTCCTACTACAGTGAGATGAGTCAGAACTTTTTCTAGGACATGATGGGTTTTACAGACAATATATTAAAGATTTTTAAAAAGCTGTCAAACCTTTATGCCATCTTTTGGAAAAAGATGTGATATTTGATTTTAACCAAGAATGCCTAAATTCCTTTAATTTATTAAAAAAAATTAATCACTGCACCTATTATTGTTTTGCATGATTGGGAAAAATCATTTCAATTAATGCGAGATGCGAGTGATTATGCTATTAGGGCTATGTTAGAGCAAAAAATAGATAAGATTTTTAAAGTTGTATACTATGCTAGTATGACTCTTAGTGAAGCTTAAATTAACTATGCTACTACTAAGAAGAAGTTATGGAAATAGTATATGCATTTGATAAATTTAGATCATATCTAACTAGAACAAAATGTATTGTGTATATTGATCATTCCGTTATAAGATATCTGATACGAACGAAGGATACAAAACCCAAATTAATTAGGAATTTCACTTTAAAGTAGTGGATATGAAGGGTCCTAATCATTAAATTGGTGATCATTTATCAAGGCTTGAACAAGAAAACTAAGGTAAATTTAAGGATGAGATGAATGAAAATTTTTTTGATGAACAATTATCACTATTTTTGAGTGGTGTGTTTTGTGGTATGTTAATATAGTTAAATATAGTTAGTACCCTACAGATTAACATGCCACCAAAAAAGTTAATTCAAGATGCAAAATTTTAGATTTGGGATGACCCTTTTTTTATATAAGGATCAAGTAATTCAAAGATGTGTATCACTTGATGAAACCCTAGAAATTATTAAAACATTTCATGAATCTGATTTTATGGGACATTTTGGAGTGGATAAAATTGTATTCAAAATTTTACAATTTATATTTTATTGGCCTACTGACCAAAGGAAAATATGTTGAGATTTTCATACCTATTTTATACTTTTTTTAATCATATTGCACTTTAACGAAAAGTATTTTTGATGTTTTGTTACAGGAATGATGAATTAGGGTCATTGGAGCAAAAGGATACAAAAAGGAGCAAATTTGGAGCGAAAATGATCAAAATGTGAAGATTTGAATTAGGCCGCCAACGACGCCCTTGACCCCGCCGACGGCGAGTTTTTCCCGAGACTATAGGACAAAATTCTTCAGAAGCCCGCCGACGGCACCCTTAAGGCCGCCGACGGTGAGATCAACGGTTATGCCTACTCAAGTTTTGGATAAAGCCAAATTTTGAAGGGATGCTTAGGCAACTCTTGAGAAAGCTCATCCACAACTTTAAAAGAACATTTTTGGCCAAAAATTGGAGTGGTCNATTGCTTTTCTAAGTTCTTAGTTCGTAATTCTAAACTACTCCTTGTGGGATCGATATCTAGCACTCCATTAGAGCCCTATATTACTTGAGCGATACGTATACTTGCGTTGATAAGTGTGACTTTACAATTATTGAATATTTATTACGTCCATATTTATCTTNATTGAATATTTAATACGTCCATATTTATCTTATATTTTAAGCATATATAAATTCGTTGTCAAAGTTTTTGGTGTCGTTGCCAGGGAGTGAGTGAATCAAATCACGATCAAAGTAACAAACAAATTAGGATTATTAGAAAACTTTTACTTCAATTGCAACTTATTTTTATATTTAGTTAATTATATTACTCAGTACTGATTTCAAATTGTATGCGTAAATTTGGACCTAAAAATCTTATAGCCTATGATTCGGAATTAGAACGCATTGTTAGAAGGATTAGAAAATTAAAAAGAGAACCTAGAAATTCTGATACAATGGAAAACAACCTGAACAATCAAGGAATAGAGAATGTGAACCTAGAAATCCTGACACAATGGAAAACAACGTGAACAATCAAGGAATAGAAAATGAACATCCAAACCTAGACCCCTAAGAGATTATGCAAATCCTACAGCAGATGAGATTCACTTATCTATCCAAATCTAGACCCTTAAGAGATTATGCAAATCCTACAGCAGATGAAATTCACTTATCTATCCAAAATAGATGTAGCTGCTAATTCATTTGAGCTTAAACCTGCTATTATTCAAATGGTACAGAACAATCAATTTGGAGGTACACCAAATGAAGATCCTAAATGTAGCTGCTAATTCATTTGAGCTTAAACTTGCTATTATCTAAATGGTACAAAATAATCAATTCGGAGGTACACCAAATGAAGATCCTAATTTACACATCGCTTATCATGAACACCAACCTAGACCCCTACGAGATTATGCAAATCCTACAACAGATGAAATTCACTTATAAAACCCTAGATCTCTACGAGATTATGCAAATCCTACAGCAGATGAAATTCACTTATTTATCCAAAATCCTGATGTAGCTTTATACAATGGAAAACAACATGAACAATCAAGGAATAGAGAATGAACACCAACCTAGACCCCTAAGAGATTATGCAAATCCTACAACAGATGAAATTCACTTATCTATCTAAAATCCTGATGTAGCTGCTAATTCATTTGAGCTTACGCAAATCCTACAGCAGATGGAATTCACTTATCTATCCAAAATCCTGATGTAGCTGCTAATTCGATTCCTACAGCAGATGAAATTCACTTATCTATCCAAAATCCTGATGTAGCTACTAATTCATCTGTAATAGATGAACATGAACACCAACCTAGACCCCTACGAGATTATGCAAATCCTACAACAGATGAAATTCACTTAATCTAGACCCTTAAGAGATTATGCAAATCCTACAGCAGATGAAATTCACTTATCTATCCAAAATAGATGTAGCTGCTAATTCATTTGAGCTTAAACCTGCTATTATTCAAATGGTACAGAACAATCAATTTGGAGGTACACCAAATGAAGATCCTAAATGTAGCTGCTAATTCACTTGAGCTTAAATCTGTTATTATCCAAATGGTACAAAACAATCAATTTGGAGGTACACCAAATGAAGATCTGAACTTACACCTTGCTAGTTTTTTAGAATTGTGTGTTACTTTTAAATATGACAGAGTCTCAAAAGATGTTGTTAGACTTAGACTTGTTCCCTTTTCACTGAGGGATAAGGCTAAGATGTGGTTAAATTCATTAGCACCGGGATCTATTAGAACTTGGGGAGAACTTTCACAGAAATTTCTATCCAAATGTTTCACTCCATCCAAAACTGCTAAACTTAGAAATGGCATAACATTGTTCTGTTAGATTGATGGAGATATATGAAGCTTGGGAGAGATTTGAAGATCTTCTTAGGAAGTGCCCTTATCACTCGTTACCAGATTGGTTGATAATTCAAAATTTTTATAATGGATTAGTAGAATCTCTTAGATCGATTATAGATGTTGCGGTTGGTGGTTCTTTAATGTCAAAACCTTTTGATGAGGCTTATTCATTAATAGAAGAGATGGCTACCAACAATTTTCAATGGCCCTCTGAGCGGGTAAACCTAGAAGAGTAACTAGTATCCATGATTCTGATGTAATATCTATGTTAGTTTCACAGATTGCATGGGTCAACTATAGACCATCTTATCCTCCCGGATTTAACAGTAATACTCAAATTAAGGAGAAGAAGTTGTCTATGGAAGAGCTGATATTAAACAGAATTTAACAGTAATACTCAAATTAAGGAGAAGAAGTTGTCTATGGAAGAGCTGATATTAAACACACAATTGTAGAAGCAAGGAAATCAATTACAAATTCAAGGAAATCAATTACAAAATCAAGGAACTGCTATTAAATTGCAGAATCAAGAAATCAATTGCAGATTTAAGGAAATCAATTACAAAATCAAGGAACTGCTATGACACTCAAATTAAGGAGAAGAAGTTGTCTATGGAAGAGCTGATATTAAACATGGGTCAACAATGCAGAATCAAGGAATCAATTGCAAATTCAAGAAAAATCAATTACAAAATCAAGGAACTGCTGTTAAGAATATTGAAAACCAATTAGGGCATATCGTTACTACGCTTAGTAACCGAACATTAGGAACTTTTTCTAGTACTATGGAACCAAATCCTAAAGACCAAGGAAAAGAACAAATCAAAGCGATACAATTACGAAGTGAAAAAGAATTGGAAACAAGAGTGCAAAAAGAAACAGAAACTGAAAAAGAGAAAGTGGATACCGCAAGAAGGATCATGAGTACCCAGATTTAGAGTATCCATTTACACCAATGAAAATTACTGTGGAGAGTGCAAAAAGAAATAGAAACTGAAAAAGAGAAAGTGGATACCAAAAAAGAGAAGGATCATGATTGCAAAAAGAAATAGAAACTGAAAAAGAGAAAGTGGATACCAAAAAAGAGAAGGATCATGAAGAGAAAGAGAAAGTGGATACCAAAAAAGAAAAGGATCATGAATACCCAGATTTAGAGTATCCATTTCCGAAAAAGAAAAGGATCATGAATACCCAAATTTAGAGTATCCATTTACACCAATGAAAATTACATGGAGAAACCTCCACCACCATTTTATCAAAGATTGAAGCAACACAAACAGAATAAACAATTTTCCAAATTTTTAGAAATTCTTAAGACATAATGAGAAACCTCCACCACCGTTTCTTCAAATATTGAAGCAACACAAACAGAATAAACAATTTTCCAAGTTTTTAGAAATTTTTAAGAAGTTAACAGTAAATATTCCCTTCGTAGAAGCTTTAAAGCAAATTCCCAATTATGTGAAATTTATGAAAGATATTCTGAACAAAAAAGGAAGTTCACGGATAATGAAACTGTTGTACTTTGTACAGAGTGTAGTCCAATTATTCAGAAAAAATTTCCTGAAAAATTAAAAGATCCTGACAGTTTTGCTATACCGTGTGCTATCGGTGAAAATTTTTATGGAAGAGCTTTATGTGATTTGGGAGCCAACATTAATCTTATGTCACTATCAATTTTTAAAAGATTAGGATTAGGAGAAGTCTCACCTACTTCTGTAGCTCTACAGTTAGCGGATCGTTCAGTTACATATCTTAAGGGAGTTATAAAAGATGGGTAAGTTAGTGGATCAATTTATTATTCCTGTGGATTTCATTGTTTTAGATATGGAGGAAGATAAGGAAACACCTATCATTTTAGGGAGACCATTTCTAGCTACTGAAAAAGCTATGATAGATGTTCAAAAAGGAGAATAAACTATGAGAGTTAATGATCAAGAAGTGACTTTTAACATTGCAAAATCTATGAAATATCCTACTGTTGAAAGAGATAAGGAGAATTAACTATGAAAGTTAACAATCAAGAAATGACTTTTAACATTGTGAAATCTATGAAATACCCTGCTGTTGAAAGAGATAATTGGTCAAGAAGTGACTTTTAACATTGCGAAATCTATGAAATACCCTGTTGTTGAAAGAGATAATGATTTTCGCATGGAAATTATTGAACATCTATTGAACGAACATTTTAAAGAACATTTTGAAGATAAAAAGCATTTTGAAGAAGAAGAACATTTTGTAGAGAATGAACAATTTGAAAAGAATGACGAAGTTATTTTGGGCCAATTAGAAAATGAAGAATTAGATTATGCTCAAGAAAGATTTGAGATGTTGGATATTATGAAAAATTTCGATAAAAATCTATTTCAATCGGATATAAAACCACCTGAACTTGAGATAAAAGTATTGCCTAGCCACTTGAAGTATGTATTTTTAGGAAACTCATCTACATTACCTGTTATTATATCTTCAGAATTAAATGATCAGCAGAGCAAAGACATTTAGATACATTAAAAAGATATAAGAAAGCTTTTGGTTGGACCTTAGCTAATATTAAGGGAATCAGTCCTTCATTAAAAAGATATAAGAGAGCTTTTGGTTGGACCTTAGCAGATATTAAAGGAATCAGTCCTTCGTTAGATACATTAAAAAGATATAAAAAAGCTTTTGGTTGGACCTTAGCTGATATTAAGGGAATCAGTCCTTCGATATGTATGTACATAATTATATTAGATGAACAATATAAACCAAGAGTTGATCCACAAAAGAGATTCAGAATTATACTGGATGAACAATATAAACCAAGAATTGATCCACAAAGGAGATTAAACCCAATGATAATGATATTAGATGAACAATATAAACCAAGAGTAGATCCACAAAGGAGATTAAACCCAATGATGAAAGAAAATAAAGCTTTTGGTTGGACCTTAGCTGATATTAAGGGAATCAGTCCTTCAATCTGTATGCACAGGATTATATTAGATGAACAATATAAACCAAGAGTTGATCCACAAAGGAGATTAAATCCGCTGATGCATTTGGTTGGACCTTAGCTGATATTAAAGGAATCAGTCCTTCGATCTGTATGCACAAAATTATGCCAAGAGTTGATCCACAAAGGAGATTAAATCCAATGATGAAAGAAGTAGTTAAGAAGGCAATTTTGTTAAGGGAATTAGTCCTTCAATCTGTATGCACAAAATTATATTAGATGAACAATATAAACCATGGATATTAAAGGAATCAGTCCTTCAATTTGTATGCACAAAATTATATTAGATGAACAATATAAACCAAGAGTAATCCACAAAAGAGATTAAAGCCGATGATGAAAGAAGTAATTAAGAAGGAAATTTTGAAATGGTTAGACACTAGAATTATATACAGTCATTCGATCTGTATGCACAAAATTATATTAGATGAACAATATAAACCAAGAGTTGATCCACAAAGATCTGTATGCATAGAATTATACTGGATGAACAATATAAACCAAGAGTTGATCCACAAAGGAGATTAAACTCAATGATGAAAGAAGTAGTCAAGAATGAAATTTTGAAATGGTTGGACACTGAAATTATATATCCGGTGATGAAAGAAGTAGTTAAGAAGGAAATTTTGAAATGGTTAGACACTAAAATTATATATCCTATTTCAAATAATGCGTGGGTAAGTCCAATTCATTGTGTTCCTTAGAAAGGAGGAGTCACTGTTGAAACAAAATAAAATAATGAATTAATACCTATCAGACAAGTTACTGGGTGGCGTATTTGCATTGATTATAGAAAATTAAA
>JXCR01143617.1:348999-361134 GCA_002079205.1 Phalaenopsis hybrid cultivar
ATGAATCCCATGAGAAATGGAGAACTGGGAGTAGAAGTCAAGAACCTTCTACTAGTAGAGATGTCCCCTCTACAAGTTATGACCTTCCACCTTCTAGTTCCCCTACCCTTTCTGATTTGATGAATGAGTTGACCTTACAACGGAAGAGCATAGACTTGATAAGTGAAAGTATTGGAGGTTTAGAACATCGACACGATTACTATAGTGAGTACTTGCAGAGGCATTCAAATTTTAAGGTAGCCTATTATGAAGCTCAGGCGCGACACTACAGAGGTGAGCCTGATGTTACGTTTCCTGAGTGCCCCCTGATATACTCAGTATCAACCCAATCCTCCTGCTGATCATGCTGATAAAGATATATCTTGGGATTTTGATATTGAATGAAATTGATGTACTTATATTTGTATTTTTATATTATGTAATCTTTTATAATAGAAATGGATGTTTATGTATTTTAACTTTCATTTTTATTTTGTGTTGTGTACTTGGATTCTTGTTATAAAGTTAGTGATATAGTTAAATATGCATGTGTAGTTCAGTAGATATTGAGTAGAATTGTGGATTGTAATGTAATTTTTGTTTCGCATTTTAGTTTTAATTATTTAGTATTGTGGTTGTCTTAGGAAATTTTATGCTTATTTAACATTTTAGTTTTATACTTATTTCAAAATTTCATTAACCAGAAATTCCTCTAATGATTTATATGTGTAGAAAGCTCCTAATATTACAAACCATGTGAAGTAAAAATTTGAGAAGGCCTACAAAAATTTAAGAATGATGAAAATGCCTACAATACTGAGGTATGATTTATATTTATAGTTTTTCTTTCCACCTGTGTTATTTCATATTTAAAAATGTAAGTTTGGGGGAGGGAAGAAAAAGATAAACTATTAAATGTCCTCTCCTCTATTTCAATATTTTCAAAAATTATTTATATGATTTCATGTAGTGAATTTAATTCAGGTAACTATATTTTTGTAACTATTTAAATATTATGGTAGATTTAATGAAATATTTTTGTAATGAAAATTAATTTTTGTAACTTAAGATATTTAGTATAAGATAATAAGATTATAGTTAACTATTTAAAGTAAAGGAAACTATATTTTGAAGTATTAAGAGTCTGGAAATTCATTTGAGAGGAAAAGATTGGGGCTCAATGAAGTAAAAACTGTGAAATATTTATAAGGTAAAGAAAAGCTTTGAGTTTCAAATTTAGGGAAGGAAAAGTGAAGTTCAAAATTATTAAAGGATATCCAGATATAGTAATCCTCACTTGAAAAAGGAAAAAGAAAGGATTGAAAAAAATTCCTGAAATGAAAAGAAAAGAATATATAGGATTGAAAGAAATCCAAATGAAAAAAAGAAAAGAAAGAAAAAAAATTATGGAAGTGAGGAGAAGCTTGAGGATATGTCTAATCAAAAATTGGCTTCACTCGACCTACCTAAAGGGAAAACTTAAATACATTCCTGAACTTATATTTATGAAATAGGTCTTATACTAGTAGAGTTCTCATGAAGTTCCTATCTTTTGGATATTCTAAGTGACTTAATATTGCAAAATAAATAGAAAACTAGAACTCTTAAATTTTATGACTAGATAATCTTGTGGCTACAGAGTTAATTCAATTACTTGAATTTTTTCTGAAAATCTCACTATGATATTTATTTAAATTAAACTTATGGTATTTCATAATTAAAACTTTACTGCAGTAGATCATAACTTTTATGTAGTACCAAAATTACTTGAGGACAAGTAATAGTTANTTGTGAAATATTTATAAGGTAAAGAAATGTTTCGAGTTTCAAATTTAGGGAAGGAAAAGTGAAGTTCAAAATCATTAAAGAGTATCCAGATATAGTAATCCTCACTTGAAAAAGGAAAAAGAAAGAATTGAAAACAATCACTGAAATGAAAAGAAAAAAATATGTAGGATTGAAAGCAATCCAAATGAAAAAGAGAAAAAAAAGAAAAAAAATTATGGAAGTGAGGAGAAGCTTGAGGATATGTCTAATCAAAAATTGGCTTTTGGACCTACCTAAAGGGAAAACTTAAATACTTTCCTGAACTTATATTTATGGAATAGGTCTTTTACTAGTAGAGTTCTCATGAAGTTCCTATCTTTTAGATATTCTAAGTGACTTAATATTGCAAAATATAGTCATTCTTGAAATAAATAGAAGACTAGAACTCTTAAACTTGATGACTAGATAATCTTGTGGCTACAAAGTTAATTCAATTACTTGAATTTTTTGTGAAAATCTCAATATGATATTTATTTAAATCAAACTTATAGTATTTCTAAATTAAAACTTTACTGCAGTAGATCATAACTTTTATGTTGTACCAAAATTACTTGAGNTTGATGTTTTGTTACAGGAATGATGAATTAGGGTAACTGGAGCAAAAAGATGCAAAAAGGAGCGAATTTGGAGTGAAAATGACCAAAATGTGGAGAATTGAACTNGTTTTGAAGTTATTGCACTTTAAAGAAAAGTATTTTTGATGTTTTGTTGCAGGAATGATGAATTAGGGTCATTGGAGCAAAAGATGCAAAAAGGAGCGAGTTTGGAGCAAAAAGGACCAAAATGTGGAGAATTGAACTAGGCCGCTGACGACGTTCTTGACCCCGCCGACGGCGAGTTTTTCTCGAGACTACAGGACAAAATTCTTCAGAAGCCCGCCGACGGTGCCCTCGAGGCCGCCGATGGCGAGATCGACGGTTATGCCTACTCAAGTTTTGGATAAGGCCAAATTTTGAAGGTATGCTTAGGCAACTCTTGGGAAAGCTCATCCACAACTTTAAAAGAATATTTTGACCAAAAATTGAGAGAGTCTAGAGGCCTTAGAGGTTAGAGAGGTTTCATTAATGTATAGAATTTCCAATAGAGTGTAACAATTGTGAGGAATTCTTTGAGAAATTGTAAGAGTGGAGGGAAAGTGAGAGATTTCTTCCTNAGCCGAAAATTGAGAGAGTCTAGAGGCCTTGGAGGTTGGAGAGGTTCCATTAGTGTATAGAATTTCCAATAGAATGTAACAATTGTGAGGAATTCTTTGAGAGATTGTAAGAGTAGAGGGAAAGTGAGAGATTTCTTCTTCTTTGCTACTTCGAAGAGGAATTTTGTGTGCTGTAAAGAAAGGAAGAGATTCAGAGGAACTTCGGCTTCAAAGAGGAATTCTGTGTGTTGTAAAGAAAGGAAGAGATTCAGAGGAACTTTGAGGAGTTGGGAGAAATTAGAGATAAGTTTATTTATTATTGTAGTTTCTATGACTTTGATTTTATATAGGAGAAATTAGAGAAAAGTTATTTACTTGTTATAGTTTGTATGGCTTTGATTTTATATATGAATTTCAAGTTGTGACTGTAAAGAAAGGAAGAGATTCAGAGGAACTTCAAGGAGTGTTCTTGGGGAGAAATTTAGAGGCTATTTACTTGTTGTAGTTTGTATGAATTTGATTTTATATATGAAATCCGAGTTTTGTTGTGTTTTCCCCATGAGATATGAGTAGTTTTCTCTGTCTTTCTTCTAGCCTCGAGATTTGTGAAATGATGATTTAAATTGGTGAAGCCATGAAAATGTTTAAGAAATTGTGATGATCTTTTCACTTCGATTTTAATTTACTTTCAATTTGGCCAATTGATTTGTTAAAATATGTTGAGTTTTACAACTGAAGTAAAGATTACATCCAAGACTAATTTACTTTCAATCTGGCCAATTGATTTGTTAAAATATGTTGAGTTTTACAACTAAAGTGATAATTACATCCAAGATCCAGGGAGGTCAAAGCCCTTGGAAGTTGGGTGCAAATAAATAGGGAAATAATATTATAGGGCGTAGAATTGGATGTTTTAGAGTGACAGACTAAAATCCCCAATTTGGTCCTATCTTTTGGGCGCTAAAGTGTAGATGTTAGCCCTCAGGTGAGGGGAACGTGGGAGCTCCAAAGTGAGAGCCGGTATCCTCAGCCTAGCCGCAGAATCAGTAACTAAGCATAGAATTAGTCAATGTTCTTTATGCCTGGACCACTAGCCGCAAAATCAGTAACCAAGCATAGGATTAGTCAATGTTCTTTATGCCTGGACCAAAGATTAGCCGCAGATTCAGTAAACAAGCGTAGGATTAGTCAATGTTCTTTATGCCAGGACCAAAGGGTAGCCGCAGATTCAGTAAACAAGCGTATGATTAGTCAATGTTCTTTATGTTTGGACCAAATGGTAAAGAATAGGTATGCTCCTATTTGGCACAATCTAAATTGAACTAATTCACTTTATCCATGGTAAAGAATAGGTATGCTCCTATTTGACACAATCTAAATTGAACTAATTCACTTTATCCATGCAATATAATTTGAACTAATTCACTTTATCCATTCACTATAATTTCTTGACAAGGAGAAGGATTCTTTCTTATATATTGAATATCACAAATTAAACCCTACTTTCTATCTTTAGTTTTTTATTAGTTACATTGAACTAATTCATTTTATCCATTCACTATAATTTCTTGACAAGGAGAATGATGCTTTCTTTAGATATTGAATAACACAATTAAACCCTCCTTAGTATCATTAGTTATTTAATAGTTATTAAAATTATCTATTTACTTCAATTGTCTATTAGTCACAGATAAGCAAATTGAACTTTATTGTTGTGATTAAAGTATTGCTTTTCTAAAATCTTAGTCCGCAGTTCTAACCACGCCCTGTGGGATTGATATCTAGGACTCCATTAGAGTCCTATATTACTTGAGCAATACGTATACTTGTGTTGATAAGTGTGACTTTATAATTATTGAATATTTATTAGGTCCATATTTATCAGCATATAAAAAGTCGATGTCAATCACCTCGCGTTGGTTTCTCCGTTGAGATCTGGTATGCTTTCTGGTTAGGTTTTGCTTGATCTTCTCCTTCCGATCATCGATTGGATTCATTTCATTTTTTTCTCAAGATTTGGTTTGGATCTCTGTTTTAATTTTGAGAATATACTTCCTGGACTATTTGGGAATGCATTGCAGAGCAAGGAGTTGGTTATTTCTAGGTGCAAGTTTTGATTTTTCGTGCAAATAGTTTTTGAGGAAATCGTTCCCGTGCAAATCGTTTATGTGCAAATAGTTTATGCACACTATAATGAGGTTTTGGTGGTTCTTAATTTTTCCAGAGTTGCAGCATGTTTCTGTGCAAATCGTTTTAGATTTTGTTTAGGGCTTTAGATTTCGAGCATAGATTTTGGTTGTTCCCGTTTCTGTGCACTTCGAAAAAGATTTTTTGTTCTTCCTGTTCCATTGCAATGCCAATTTGAGTTGGAGCATGTTTCTGTGCAAATCGTAGCTTTTGAGTATGTTTTTAGTTTTCATGTTACTGTGCACTTTGAACAAATGGTTCTTTGGAAGGCTTGGTTCTCCCTGTTTCATTGCAGTTAGAGAGAAATTTTGACTGCTTGCAAGATGTTACAAAGAAATCGATGATTTCGATTAATGTGGCTGCTAGATACATCAAAGCAGCAGTTTTTGTCAATGAAAATTAGATTTGCCTTAGGTATTTTTAGATTAATGTGGCTGCTACATACATCAATGCATGAATATTTTGGTGATGTCATAAGTTGATACATTATAGGATTACGGATAATCCTAGCTTTGTTGGAATTGAATTGAAGGACATGTATTAGAATTTGCATATTGCACATGTATTTTATATTTGTAGTCCTCTCCAGTGAGAACTATAGCTTTGTACGATTAAGAATTTGATAATAAAACATGTTCGATGTCTTACTGTGGATGTAGGTCTTTGATCGAACCACATAAAAAACATGTGTGCTTTTTTTATTCTTAGCACTTTTTTAGCATTTTTTTGCACAATTGTTAGGTAATTGAGATAATTTGATTATTATGTGATACTTGCAATGATTCGTATAGTTCCACAATGGGTAAGAGATCTGAAGGGGGTCCCTCTGCAATGTGGGATAAAGAAGTCACCAATATATTTTGTGATCTATGTATAAAAGAAATTGAGCTGGGGAACAGGCCTACAATGTACTTTAATAAGGAGGGCTGGAATAATATTGGTATGAGGTTCAAAGAAGTAACTGACAGAGATTACGACAAGCTTAAATTCAAAAATAAATGTGACCAATTAAAGAATGAATGAAAAATATGGAAGGAGTTGAAACGTGGATCTACAGGTTTGGGTTGAGATCCGATTAAACGAACAATTGATGCTCTCGCTGAATGGTGGGCTGAAAAATTGGAGGTAATTTTATATCTACTCTGTGATTTATTTGCTTTCCAAATTGGCTTTTGTAATTTTACTTGCTTAACTATTAGCTTTAAAATGTTATGTCACAGGCGATACCTGCAGCAAAAAAAGTATAAACAGTGCGGAGTTGAGCCAGAATTTGAAGAAAAATTGGACATAATGTTTAAATGTGTTGTCGCAACAAGAAAATTTACTTTCAACCCAAGTGAAAGTACCTTTTCATGGATGTCAGATGAATTCACTCCTGAACCATTGACAACTGATGAAGATGTGCCTAGCATTAATCAGAGAAATATGGGGGACTCTAGCACAATAAAGAGGCCCAAGGTTGCTAAGAAAAATAAAGAGAAAGAATATATTTTGAACATCTCCTTTGATTGTTTGATTGAAGCATTTGCAGCTCCATCTATCTCTGATGAAAGCATATTAGACTATCTGAGGCTTTTGCGTAATATTCCTGAAATTGTTGCAGATAGACGATTTCACGCACAGTGTGTGAAAAAACTTGAGGATTCAACTATAATGAAAATATTCATGGCACTTTGAGCCTGAAATGCGACTTGAATATTTACGGGTTTTGTTCAATGAATGATATTTTTTATGGATTCATTATGTATCAACACTAATTGAACTTCTACTTATGTTGTTTTATTTTTAATATATGTTTGTCCTTCTATATGTGTCATTCTACATGTGTAATCTTTCTATATGTAGCAAATGAGAATTTTTATTATTAGCACAATTGTTAACATTTTAAATTGTTGGATAGTTGAATATTAATGTTTATATTGTAAATCGTTTAGGATGGATCTGCAACGTGAACGTCGTAGGAGAATGACATTTGCTACAGCTGTTGCGATATTATTGTTGGATTATTACCAGCGTAGCACTGTTCGCATTCCCCGCATGACATCCACCTTTGTTGGAGATAAATGGGTTAGTGAAATGTTTTCTGGACATCCAATAAGGTTTAGAAATATATTCAAAATGATGACACCTATTTTTATGGATCTTCTACACGAGTTATGTCTAAATCACGGCCTCCAGGGTTCTTTTAGAACTCTGTATCGGGAGGTGTTGGCTATAACACTGTACATTCTGGCACAGAATGAGTCAATTTGAGGAGCCATGGAAAGATTTCAGCATTCATTTGAAACAATTAGTCGTTACTTTTCAAAAGGGATACAGACACTTGTTAGCTTAACAGCTCAAATAATTAAACCAGAGGATCCATCATTTGCTACCACTCCAGAACAAATTGCCAACGATTCTCGATACATGTCATATTTCAAGGTAACTATCAGTGTTTTTATTTTGTTACATGCTATACTTTAATAATATTATTACTCTCTAATGGACAATTAAACAGAACTGTATTGGTGCAATTGACGATACACACGTTGATGCCCGAATACCCAACCACGAGAAGGTAGCATACATCGGTCGTAGTGGTGCAACAACGCAAAATGTCATGGTTGTATGCGACTTCAACATGTATTTTACTTTTGTGGTTGTGGACTGGGAAGGGAGTGCACATGACAGTCAAATTTTCTCCTTTGCCATGAGGAATAGATCGCAGTGTTTCCCTCACCCCCCATCAGGTTAGTTTTGTTTAGCAATATGAATATGTGGGATTGTGCATTTTTTTATTAACATTATTTTTCATACCAGGAAAATATTATCTGGTTGATGCAGGATATCCTATGCAAAGGGGATACCTGAAGCCCTACTCTGACACGAGATATCATCTTCCTGATTTTGAGCGAGCTAGTGACACAGTTCGTGGCAGAAAGGAAATGTTTAATAAATGCCACTCATCTTTACGCGGGATAATTGAAAAAACATTTGGAGTTTGGAAGAAGAAGTGGGTCATCTTACGTGATATGTCATCGTATCCTTTCCAAAAGCTGGTGTACATTGTGTTTGCAATAATGACACTACATAACTTCATCCGAAGACATTCCTCGTAATCAGATACAAACTTCAGTATGGCTGACAATGATGAACTTAATGTTTTCGAGCAACCAACAGGACTTGTGGGGGGGCATTCATTACCGGAGGAGGATATAGAATCTAATGATTTTGGAGATCAAGATGGTGAAAGTTTGGCTGATATGATTATTTTAAGGGAGTCTATCACATATGCTATTTGTGGTTGTTGATCTACCAAGTTTTCTTTTAATAAGATTATAGGTTTACATTCATACGCATTTAATTTTGATTTTTTTTTAAAATACTATAAGCTGACATTTCATTCTTTTGTTATTTTCACAGTTATACCAACATGACCTCCAGAATATCAGGTACAGACAGAGGGATTTTGTGTTATTGTGGACTACCGTCTTCGTTGCTAACATCACGTAAGGAGCATAGCTTTGGGAGGCAGTTGTATGATCGTGCCGGAGGTGATTTAGCTCGTTGCGGTTTCCTCCGATGTGTTGATAGTCCCACATATTACACTGCCAGTAGTCATGCCAGCAGTCATGTGAATCCGATGTTTTCTCAGGCTGACAATGCAGTTGAGGACCGACGTAGCCAGAGTCTGAAGTTAAAAATTTTAATATTTCTCCTTGTTGTTGTACTCGTATTTGTACCTTTTTTAGTTCTCCTGGTACTCGTTAGGATGTGAGAACTGTATGATATCTTTTAGAACATTCCTGTCATTATCGTATGTTTCTGCACTATATGTTTCTTTTCTACCAATAAGCTATTCTGAATAGCTGCCCCAAACAATTTTATCAGACAGGGGCAGGAATGCCATTTAACCACCAATAAGTTAGTCAGAATAAGCTGCCCCAAACAACAAGCTAGATTATTCTGATAATCTGCAGATTATCAGAATAAACTGCTTATCAGCAGATTATAAATAATTCACAGCTGCGCCAAACAGAGCCTAAGGGTCTGTTTGGGGCAGATGTTGATTATTTATAATCTGCTGATAAACAGATTATTCTGATAATCTGATAATCTGCAGATTATCATAATAAGTTGGCTTGCTGTTTGAGGCAGCTTATTCAGAACAGCTTACTAAGAGCTATTGTTGGATAAATGACCATTCTGCCTCTGTTTGGTTAAGCTGTTTGCAACAGAACTGAAATTAGAACAAAAGTATATAATACAGAACCCAGAAATCATCAAAGATCAGTTCAAAAGAAAACATACAGTGGGAAATGTAAGAAAATAAATTAGGATCAGTAGCTCTGAAAACTTGAAATAATGAAATACATTCATTGATGGAAAAAGGATGGTGAAGATTGATTTCTTTCGGCTCATTTCTTTGCTTGTAGAGAGAACATTAATTGAAATGATGATTCCATTTTTACTCATTTCTTTGCTTGTAGAGAGAACATAATTTTAACTTCAAGAAAATGAGTATAACTAGAAGAAAAATGAATTTCAAATCAACTGACTTCACCATTTTTCAAATCCAATTACTCCTTGTTGCAAATATACCTGGAATTGATGTTAGACTTTAACTACAAGTAGTGGAAGATTTTGGAAAGAATCTTTAATTTAACTAGAAGAAAAATGAATCACAAAGAAGTTGTATTTAAACGGAAGGCACAGTTTTGTTAGCTCAGAACCATTCTCCGCATATCCCATTTATAAGCTACAATGCACGAATAATGCACAAGAAATTTACATTTGTTGCCCACAATTCTTATGTATCTAAACTCACACCAACTTTACTTCTACAACAAGCAAGGGAAACCAATCAGAGAAGTCGAACTTCAAGGATCGCAGGGGAAAGGAATCAGAAAGGAAAATCGAAATGCTAGGCTTGCGTGAAGGAAGGAGAGGGATATCGGGTATACCTTGTGCAGATCCTGGAAGGGGAGGAGATCGATTCTTCTGGAAAGGCAAGCGAGGGAGATCTGCAAGGAGGCGAGGCAAGGGATCTGCGATTCTCCCTGCGAAGGAGCGGAGGAGATCCAAGGAGATCTGCGATATTCCTTTCCGCGAGCCGAGCGAGGCAGCGATTCTCCCGATCGAGAGGGAGATCTGCGATCGATGGGTCTACGAGGCGAGGCTGCGATTCTCTAAGGAGGGCAAGCGAGATCTGAGGGGCAATGCTGGAATTGTTTTCTAATCGCAAAACTGATACGCGGGACGCGGGTGATATCCGACTTACGAAGATACGAAGAAAACAACGATAAGAGAACGCAGCGACACAAAAAATTTGGAGCGAACGCGATATTCAAACGAAATGGTGGTGTCTTAAAAAAGCCGCCGCACCCTTTAAGCTGCCCTAAACGGGCCTTAAAATGTTCATTTTAGGTTGACCCAAACTAAAATCAGAGCATTTAGGAAGTTGTGGTCTTTTCTATTGTTACTTGGATGCTGATATTTGTCACTATTCATTTTTAACTATTCATATGAAAAATTTTTTGTTGTTCTTAAATATGTGCAGCTTCAATGGAAGTTTATTCAACGGGAAGAGAATCAGTGTGCTACTTGGGCTGCTAAAAGATGTTTGGATTCTTCGGAGTTTATTTTCTCTACTGTTGCTCTTTTGGAGGAGCGGTCTCATTTAGTTAAGGAGGATGTTCCAAATATTCCTTATATTCGTAATGATAAGCTTTTTTAATGATTTTTTTTGTGTGAGTTGTAATCTAGGCTAAGCTTTTTTTTTTGTTTTTCTCAAGTGAGTTGTTTGTGTGCCACACCTCTGTAAATATTTTTTTTATTGATTAAATTTTCAATGAGATTCTTTGATAAAATAATATTTCTCTTAAATATTTTTTTTATTAATTAAATTTTCAATGAGATTCTTTGATAAAATAATATTTCTCTTAAAAATAAAATCTTTACCGTGCTACATAACGAAGACTTCAAGATGCTGTCATAAAAGAAATTAAAAAAAAAAAATACTTTCGATTACTCTTCGCGGTTAAAATGCTGAATTGGCCTAATTTGCGAAGACAAGCCGACGGAAAATGTAAATAATATGCAAATCTAACCCGGTCAGCAGAGGCGGGAGGTGCGTTGACCAGAGGGCAGGGGTTGGTGACTTGGTGGCATCGCTCACCCAAAATGCTTGCCTTTCTAGCAGTCCTCGGCCACACAATTGGCTACATTATCGGCCACATGATATATCCGCGGTAGTTCGAGGCCTTCCACCTCTTTTAAAATCTTGATGCCTCCTCGGTCTTTCCTCCTTCACCAAATAGCTCTCCTCTCTTCTTCTTCCTTATACGGCGGCACAGAGGGAGAGAGGGAGAGAGGGAGAGAGGGAGATCGAATTAGATCTGCCGGCAATCCAGGATAGGGAGATGCAGTCGGCAACGATGAAGCTATCGCCTTTTGATCTGATGTATACGATCCTTAGCGGGAAGCACGGTGAGGAGTCTGCTACGGTGGCGGATTTCATCGCAGGTAACAAGGATCTTCTTTCTCTGCTTGCGACCTCAGCTGCTGTGCTCGTCGGCTGCGTGGTGCTGCTTCTGTGGCGGCGGTCAGCGGGTCAGAAACCCGCCGTTAAAGCGGAGCCGCAGCGTCTGGCGCCTTTGAAGCAAGAGCCGAAGTCGGAGGTGGACGACGGGAAGAAAAAGGTTACTGTGTTATTTGGCACGCAGACTGGCACAGCGGAGGGTTTCGCTAAGGTTAGGGATTTTATCTTGTTTTCACGCTTTTCATGAGTAGTAATTTTGCGCTAATGCTGATTGAGCTTTCCCAGGCTCTTGCGGAGGAGGCCAAAGCGCGATACGAGAAAGCTTATTTTAAAATTGTTGATCTGGTAATACAGTTCATTCTTTAGGGGAATCATTGATAGGTTTTTATCAGACCGTTTTTTGTTGATATGTGATTTTCTATTTCGGACAGGATGATTATGCGGCCGATGATGATGAATATGAGGAGAAGTTGAAGAAGGAAACTAT
>JXCR01143619.1:0-18385 GCA_002079205.1 Phalaenopsis hybrid cultivar
TTTTGAATTTAAGGGTATAACTTTGGAAATCAATGATTTCACACCCTTGTTTGATAATCAAAGGATGTTTAAATGATCTTGATAATGATCACTGAAAGTTTTAAATCTTTTCAAAATTAATACACACACTTAATACACTCACTTAGGTCTTAAAGACTTAGTGNATACACTCACTTAGGTCTTAAAGACTTAGTGGTGAACTTAAGTTGAAATCCACTTGTTAAAGAAGGATTAGAAAAATCAACATAATCGAACTCTTTTAAAACACCACAAGTCCAACTAGGACTAAAATTTAGCTATGTTCTTAATAACACTAATTTGTCTCCTAAAGGGTCTTCACCCACATAATTTTCAAATTGAATATTCTTAATAACACTCATTTGTCTCCTAAAGGGTCTTCACCTATATAATTTTCAAATTAAAAGGAATGACATTTACCTTATTCTTGGGAATAATCAAGACATCAATGTTCACTGAGCATCAGGTTGTGCCTAGGTAATCCGGACATCAATGTTCACTGAGCATCAGGTTGATTCTAGGATGAATGATTAAGCAACATAATAAAGTTTAAATGAACTCAAGGCCTTTCACCAGACATTAAGAAGGTTGCATGGACCTGNAAAGTTTTATTGATCCATGGTTCATTTAGAATGGATATCTATCCAATTCTATTTGAAATACCCATCTTGGGTCTNCATTTTTGTCAATTTTGGCATGCTGGACTAAACTTGGGCTTAGGTTATGCTAGGCTTGGAATTTGGCTCAATTGAAAGGTCAAAATTATCAAGGGAGATGTTATGAAGATTTTTCATGAAGGAATGGAGTGGAAATTTTTGAGCTAAGGCAATAAATTTGGTGGAATTTTGAGACATCGCCAATTTTTTGGCAAAATTGAGGATTTTTGGATTTGGGTTAAAACCAAAAGAAATTAAGGCTTCACCAAGGCATTTTGAAGGTCAATTCTGATTTTTAAATGTGTTATGAAGAGTTTAGGAATCAAATTGAGACCAATGGAGTAGGCCATGGGGTTCAATTTGGTGGAACCAAGTCATAGGGCCAAAATTGGGTGTTTGACTTAGATCAAAATTTGGCTCGAAGCATGGGCCTATTTAGCTTGGATTTAGTTTATATTGGTTATATGGAAGGTTAATTTAAGTTTATAATTGGAATTGGGGGAAATTGGGACCAAATTGATGAACATTTGAGGTAAATTAAGGGAAATTGGGTCTTTAAAGGCAATTTGAGGGTTTTGATCAAAATGGTCAAATTGGGTCATGTGGTAGTTGAGAAAAATGAAACTAGAATATTTGGAAGGTTTTAGAAATTTTTGGGAGTTTTTGGAATTTTTAAAATTTTGGCTGAGGGGTATTTTGGTAATTTGACAAGTTTTTGGTGATTTTGGGTAATTTGGATGTTTTCAAAAGGTTTGAAATGATTCTTGAACAAATTTGAATATTTTGGGTAAATTTGGGAATTTGGCCAGATTTAGGGTTTCAAGGGTACTAGGGTAATTTGGGGGAGTTTAGTGGAAAAAGGCCAAGTTGAATATTTTTTATAGAATTTGGGAGCTGACCACCATAAATGAGCTATGGAATAATGGAAATCCCATTTTGGTCCTCTATATACTGGTCTTAGCTAAACCCTAGCCTAGGGCCAGTGGGTTTAGAGGACCATCTACATGAGTCTCTCAAAGGATTAAGGGTTCAAAGTCAAGAAATTTGGGGTTTGTATTTGTGAGTGATTGTGAGTGAGGTGAGTACCTTAGTTCCAGGCCAACACCTAGGGTCAACCTTAAGGTCAAGTAGTCCTATAGGAACTCTCCTTGGGCTCCCTCATAAGGAACCCACCTACTAAGTGATAGAGATTAGGACAAATATGTGAAACTTCAAGTTGAGCAAAGAGGAGTGTAGAATTTCTAATGATGAGGGTTCCTTTACTAGTTTTCTAGGAATAGTCAACTGGAATGTCCTATGGCTAGACCCTAGGCTACTAAAGAGGAAGAACTAGACCTCAACCAAAAGTGAGCTCAACACCTGTGAGCGGTACTAGACCCTAGGCTACTATGAAATCAAACTCTTGCATAAGAAGTACACATCTAATTAATCTTAGTTTAGTATCTTTCTCTCGCATCAAATATTTAATAGTTGAATGGTCAATATGCACAATACATTTTACTCCAATCAGATATAATCTAAACTTATCAAAAGCATGCACAATAGCTAAAAACTCTCTTTTAGTGGTTGTGTAATAAATTTGAGCATCATTAAGAATCTTACTAGCATAGTATATAACTTTAAAAATCTTATCATATCTCTTCCAATAAACAGCTCTTATTGTATAATCACTAGCATTGCACAATAATTCAAAAGGTTTCTCCCAATCCGGTGAAACAATTCTAGGAGTAGTGATCAATTTTTCCTTTAAAGTTTCAAAGGCTTTAAGGAAATTTTGATTAATGTCAAATTTTGTATCTTTCTTCAGAAGTTGGCATAAAGGTTTAGTAATTTTTAAAAAATCTTTAATTTATCTCGTGTAAAATCTAGCTTGTCCTAAAAAGCTCCTAACTTCTCTTATTGTGGTAGGTGGCGGTAGGTTTCATATAACCTATATTTTTGCAGTATCGATTTCCATGTCAATTTCTAATATTTTATGTCCAAGCACGATTCCTCCTACAACCTTAAATTTACACTTTTCCCAGTTCAATAAGAGATTAGTCTTTTCACAATGTTGCAGAACTTTTTCTAAATGATTTAGACATATTTCGAGTGAAGTTCCATATACAGAAAAATTGTCCATAAGGACTTCAATCCCTTTTTCAATCAAATCAATGAAAATTGACATCATATATCTTTGAAATGATTAAAGGTAAAAGATGTTTTCTTTTGATCCTCTAGAGCAATAGGTATTTGATAATTATTGGTATATCCATCTAGAAATAAAAATATTTATGCTCAGCTAATCTATCAAACATATTGTCCAAAAAAGGTAAGGAAAAATGATCCTTCCCCATGGAAGAATTTAATTTTCTATAATCTATGAAAATTCATGAACCAGTGACTTGTATTTTTTATATCAATTCATTATGCTCATTTGTCACTACAGTCACACCTCCTTTCTTTTGAACATAGTGAATTGGACTAACCCAAGCACTGTCTGAAATAGGTAATATTATTCCAGCATCTAACCATTTTAAATTTTCCATCTTTACTAATTTTATCATAGGATTTAATCTCCTTTGAGCGTCAGCTCTTGGTTCATGTTGATCTTCTAATAAGATTTTATGCATACAAATTGAAGGATAGATTCCTTTAATATCAGCTAATGTCCATCCAAAGGCTTTCTTATATCTTTTCAAAATTTCTAACAACTTTTTTTCTTGCATATCAGTTAATTCTGAGGATACTATAACAGGTAATGTTGATAAATCTCCTAAAAATGCATACTTCAAATGTGTAGGAAGTGTTTTCAGTTCTAGTTCAGAGGGTTTCTCAATGCATGAAATCAATTTCTTCTTACTTTCTGTAGGATCTAACATTTCAAATCTTTCTTAAACATAATCCATATCCTCTATACTCACCTATAGATTCATCTTGAATTCTATCCTCATCTTGATATTCCATATATTCTTTTTTAAATTAACTTTCAAAATTTTTCTTGAAATATTCATGGATTAAATATTCATTAATATCTATTCTGAAGCATTCAATCTCTTGCTCTTTTGCAGGGTATCTCATTGATTTTATAATATTAAATGTAACCTCTTAATCACTAACTCTCATAGTAAGTTCTCTTTTCTACACATCTATCAAAGCTCTTCTAGCGACTAGGAATGGTCTTCCTAAAATGATAGAAATTTCTTTAACTTCCTCCATATTTAATACATTAAATTCCACAAAAAAGATAAACTTATTGACGTTTTTCAAAACATCTTCTATAACTCTTTTAGGATAAGTAATCAAATAATCAACTAACTACAGAGTTACAATTGTAGGTGAAATATCTACTAAGCCCAACCTTCTAAAAATTTATTATGGCATAAGATTAATACTAACTTCTAAATAACATAAAGCTTTTCCATAAAATTGTTTGCCAATAGCACAAGGAATTGTAAAACTTCTAGAATCTTTAAGTTTCTTAGGATGCTTTTCTGAACTATAGTGCTACTCTCTTAGCTGAGTGCAATAGTTTCACTATCTACAAACTTTATTTTCTTATTAAGTATATCCTTCATGAACTTCACATAGCTTGGCATTTGTTCCAAAACCTCAACAAATGGAATGTTTAGCGTTAATTTCCTCAAACTTTCTGAAAAATTAGAAAATTGATTATCTTTATGTTTCTACTTCAATTTTTTCGGAAATGGAAGTGGTAGTCTTTCTACAATGATTTTCATTGGTTTAATAGGATTTTCTGCTTCAAAATGAAAATCTTCACTAGATTTTATATATTCCACCTCATCTTTTTCTACTTCAACTTCTTGTTGAACCCAGTTTTCCTTTTCTTTTCCACTTCTCAGTTGAATAACTTTAATTTGCTCTTTGTTCTAATCTTTAGGATTTACATCGACATTACTAGGCAAAGTTCCTGGAAGTCTATTGGTAAGTGTAGTAGAAATATATCACAATTGATTTTCCATGTTTCTGATAGCAGCTCCTTGACTTTGTAATTGACTACCCATATGCAATATCAGTTCTTCCATTGATAACTTTTTCTCCTTACTCTGCAAATTATTAAAACCTGGGGGGTAACAAGGTTTCTAAGCTTAGTTACCTTGATTGTTGGAGTTTTTGAATGGGTTCGAAGTGTTGTTTCCACGTTGCGGATTTGCAACATTAGTGTTATTGTTACTCTATCTCAAATTTGGATGATTCCTCCAACCAGGATTATAATAATTGACATAAGTGTTATTATGACTATTGTTTATTGCATTTAAAGTCTAATAAGAAGATTCAGATTCTATAATTTGCCCCAATGAGTTTTCCTAAAGAACAGGTGCTGTCTGAGAATAATTCCTTCTCTATTGGTCTATCTTCCTGGATATAGCAGCTATTTGGGCAACAAAAATAGGTATAACATCAGAATCATGTATACTTGCTACTCTTTTTGAATTTTCCCTTTCATAGGGTCATTAAAAATTATTAGTAGCCATCTCTTTATTTAATGAATATCCTTCATCGAATGGTTTTGAAATCAATGATCCGCCACAACAGCGTTAATTATTGATCTAAGAGATCCAACCAACCCATTATAAAAAGTTTAAATTATTAACCAATCTGGCATTCCACCAAGTCATTAATAATTCATTGACTAACCCAAGCACTGTCTGACAACAATGCATGGTGTGGACAGTTTCTAAAGAGATCTTTAAATCTTTCACAGGCTTCATAAATTGATTCCCCTTCAATTTGACAAAATGATGTGATATCATTTCTAAGTTTAGCAGTTTTTGAAGGTGGGAAATATTTAGATAAGAATTTTTGAGATAAATTTCCTCATGTTCTAATAGATCTAGGTGTTAATGAGTTTAATCACATCTTAGCTTTATCCCTTAAAGATAAAGGAAAAAGTCTAAGTTCGACGGCTTCATTTGACACTCCATCATATTTAAATATAGCACATGTTTACCTCACTTTCAGTTGAGGTTTAATTTTTCCTCTTTAGTTGCCTAGGGTCTAGCCATATGACTTTCCTATTGACTATTCCTAGAAAACTAGAAAAGGAACCCTCACCATTAGAAATACAGCACTCCTTCTAGCTCAACTTGAAGCTCTACATATTATACCTTACCTCTAGCACTTAGTGGGTGGGGTCACTATGAGGGAGCTCGAGGACAGTTTGCATAGGACTGTTGGACCTTCGAGTTTACCATGGGTGTTTGTCTATTGCTAAGGCACTTACTTGGACTCACCCTCACCCACAATCACTCACAACCCTAAACCCAAAAATTTCCTAGCTTTGGTCCCATGATCTTTTGAGAAACTCATGTAGATGCTCCCTTAAACCCACTAGCCCCAGGCTAGGTTTAGATAAGACCAATACATAAAAGACCCAAATGGAGTTTCCATTAGCCCATAGCTCCTAAATGGTGGTTAGCTCCCCAATTCTACAAAAATTTCCAACTTGGCCTTATTCCCCTAAAATCCACCCAAATTACCTAAATACCCCTTGGAGCCCTAAATTAGGCCAAAATTCCAAAATTCACCCAAAATACATAAAATTGTGACAAAATCATTTCAAATCATTTGAAAATACCCAAATTACCCAACACTACAAAAAAATGTCAAATTTAACAAAATATCCCCAAAATTGCCAAAATTACAAAATGCCCTCGGCCCCCTAAACTTTCCCAAAACCTCCAAAATCACCCCAAATGTCTCCAAAACCCATTTGGACCCCTCAATTGGACCTAATTTAACCAATTTGATCATTTTGACCAAAATACTCCCAAATTGCTTTTAAAGGCCCAATTTCCCCAAATTTACCTCAAATGTCCATCAATTTGGGCCCAATTTCCCGTAATTTCAATCCTAATCTCAAATTCACCTTCCATATGACCAATTTAAACCAAATACAAGCTCAATTGGCCCATACTTTGAGCTTAATTTTGATCTAAATCAAACCCCCAATTTTGACTACATGACTTAATCTCACCAAATTGAACCACATAACCTACTCAATTTTTCATAATTTATGATGAACGCTCTTGATAACATTCCTACGTATAAATTTTGGACTTCAATTGGCATTATTTAGGCCTCATTTTCATTTAATTTTGACCTAAGTCCAATCCCCAAATTTGCCCCTAATTGGCCACATTACCAAATTTCAACAAATTGAATGCCCTAACCCCAAAATTGGCACCCACTTTATGTTGAAAACTTGTCATGATGTTCCTATTGACCATTTTCAACAATCAATTTGCACTTAACCAAAGCATAGCCCAATCTAGATGCAAGTTTACCCCAGCATGGCCAAAGTGACCAAAATTCCAAAATCTTTCAAATTGAACCCCAAATTGAACTCAAAATCATTTAAATGCTTCACCAAAAATCTTCATTACAATCATCTACATCAAATTTATCAATCATTTCGGCTAATTTACATGGCTAGCCTAACCTAAACCCATCATCTAGCCATTTTGACCCATATAAACCCATGCACCAAAATTGGCCTAGCCACCTTAAAACCACCAACTTTATAACTCCACAACCACTAAGCTCCTCCTAAGGACAAGGCTAAACTACCCTAAATAGAAAAAAGCATGTTATGGACTAATGGATCCCAAAATTAAGGGATTCATTCCCTTTTTTAGGCCTTAACCACAAAATCTCCTCTATCACTAATTACCATAGGGAATTAACTAGCATTAGCCACCCCTGACCTTCATGAGCCAGGACGTGACCACTCCCTGGCCGTTTGACAACATTGGTGGCTAGAAAATAGCCAAACCTTGAGCCACCACCCACAAATTCAACCCAATTCAAACCTTAAGGCAAAATCAGCCCAACTACTCTTTAGGGCTTCTCTGCCCTCTACATAAGCAATATCTTCCACCCCCCAATTGACACTGGCAGCCAGGCTAGGCCATTTTTTTTAAAGCTCACCTCCATTGCCAATAGAGGAGAGCTAAAACTTTCTAATGAAACTCTGTCGAATTGCTTCCAGAGACTCCCTAGGACCTTCCCAGTTCAAGCCCACAATTTTCCCCCTCTATTTCCCTCTATGAGAGTTCAATTTTGAGCACAAAGTTTCAGTCAAAACCAGGACATATTTCCCTGCAGTTCTACACTAAACCAAACCTCAATTAATTTTTTACACACCACCCTCATAGTGAAAGAAGAAAAAGCCCCATCAAACCCCCCTCACAGAGAGCCTCTACACTAGACTTTGATCAACACCCAAATTCAGCCTTGATTGAATTTGGGTCTAAACCTTTTACCATGACTAGGAGCTCAATCCCTAGCCTCCTTGGACACCCACAAATGTGTCAAACACCTCTAATTAAAGCTTCCCTTCTCAGAGCAAAGATATTGAACTTTCTCTCTTCTCGATCGTATTTTAATTCTCCATGTGATTAGGTTAGTTTAATGGCATGTTTTCCATATGGATATGTTCGTCATACTTAGAAGAGTCCATAGGATCAAACCCCATGAGATTTGGATGAGTCTAGTGGGAGATCTTAAGATTTTAGTGTGGACAGTTCTCGAGTTTGCCTACTTGTGGGCGCTGATAGGGAGCTGTCGGATCGTGTGTTAATCTCATCAACAGACGGGATCTAGCGGGATGAACTTTTGATGCGTGAACCGCGGGCCGCGTGGCATGCCAGGGTGGAAACTCCAGCGAATGAGAGCGCGCCGCATTGCCGTTCGGAGCTTCATAGGATCCAATCAGCGCCACATGTTTAAGTAGAAAAATTGGGTATTTTTTGATTTATTTAAATGGCCCACTTTCAAAAATTCACATCTTGGTGTAAAAAAATCACAAAAATAAAATAAAAATATCCTAGTGCTCAGTGAAAAAAGGAGAACAATGTGAAAATATTTTGAAATTTATTTGAAGAATATTTTATTTTTAATTAATTCAATATTCTTTTGGGTTTTTTTAACTCTCCATGCATATAGACATTTCACCATAGCTTGATATTTTGGCATGTTGTTGCCTTTGTCATGTGGGATATTCTCTGATTTTTCCAAGGTCAGAGAAGACCTCTAGACAGAGATCCATATTTTTCAAGTTTATGTTCATTATTTACATAAATTAATCATAATAATTAGCATGTTGCTTAGAAAAATCCAAAGAAATTTTTGAAGGTTTATTGTGACCAGAGAATCCTTCGGAAAATTTTTTTATGGGCCAGGTCATTAAGAACACTCTTAACTCTCACAAAACCCTAAAACACAAAGAAAATTAATTTGGAACAAATAATCATCTAAATGACTTGATTTTGATCTTCCACTATGATTTGAAGCTCAGAGAACTCCCCATAAAAATTTCAAAACATTTGAAGTTCATTTGATAACTTAACTTGACTTTCTAAGTTGAATGACATATTTGACACTAAAATGGCTATTAATAACTAAAATATAGCTCAAAAAATTTTAAAAATTTGTTTTGAGAGCTCTGTGTGATCAGGAGAATTTTCTCAAAAAAGTTGCTATTAAAATAAAAACTTCATTTTTTAAAGCCTATTTTAATATTTAAATAATTAAAAATTAAAAAAAATCACAAAATTGATAAAATTCATGGAATTGTTCTCAATTGTTTCCTAAGCACATAGGAGCAATTAGAACATTTTTCCTAATTTTTTTAAGTGAAAATATTGAATTTTAAAGCTAAAAATAATTTTTAAAGGCTAAAAAATGATTTTTTCTTAACCTTTCAGTTATATAATTCTAGTAATTCTAAGAAAAATGAGAAAAAATGTGAAATTTGTTTCGTTAGGTTATTTGACCTGAGAGATATTTAATAAAAATTTAAAATTTAATTTTTCACAATTAAAATATTTTATAATTAAAATAATTCTAATAATTCAAATATAACTCAAAAACTCATGCAATTTGGTTCAAATGGTTTTCTAGTCTAAGGCTAGCTCCAGTAAAAATTTCAAAGGATTAGGCTCTAGCTTGGTCAAGATATGGAATTTTTTTTAAAAAACCCTTTTTTTTGCATATCAATAATTATATGAATTAAATTAAAATTTGAAAAATCACATTTTCTTCTCTAATGTCTTAATTGACTCAAGAGTAAGGTGGGATGAAAATTCTAAAGTCATTTGAATTAAATTTGATAAATTATGAAGTGATAGAGCATTAGGGGCAAAATTATAACTCTGAGAATTTGGCCCTAATTAACATTTAGGATTAATTCAAAAAAGGGAAATGGGCAACCTTTTGATCCTAATTAACATATTTGGATGACTGAAACACAAGGGGTTAATTGCTCCAAACCAATCTAATTTTTTTTCCTTATTAAAAGATAAATTTGTAATTTCCTAAATTATTAAAATTTGGAAGTCTAGTAAATTAAATGATCCTAGATTTAGGGGTAGGGTTTTGGGTGTTAATAACTCATTAATTTAATACCCCATTTTGATGTTAAGATAACATTCAAATTTTTTGATGATGAATTAATATCATTTAAAATTTAGTCTCTTTCAAAATGACTAAGACATCCACCAAGGTCTTAAGGGCTTAGTAGTGACCTAAGCTAAATCAAATTTGGTTAAATGAGGATTACAAAAGGGAATGTTACTAGAAATTGAACACTACAGGCCCAAGTTAAAGCTAAAATTGGCTAAATGTCTTAATAGCATTAACTTGCCCCCTCTTAAGGGTCTTCACCCACAGAATTCTCAAATTAAATGACAATTTATAGGCACCCTACTCTTAAGGATAATTGAAACATCGATGTTCACTAAACACTAAAATATATATAGGATAGATTATTAAAAAACATAATAAGTTTAAATGAGCTTGAGAATTTTCACCAAGCGGTGAGGGGAAAGCATGGACCTGCTTTTTCTCCGGACCTGTTGAATACCTCGGAGGTCTACTAAACTCACTACGACTTGCTTAATAAAATCATCTTTAATCAAACCAATAAGGACTCACCAAGATATAATATAGGAACCTTATTTTCCTACTTTACATAATATTCCCTGACATACATTTTTTGAGTTTCAGTTGGAGATGACGGGAAGACCATCCAGTTATGCTTTTATCATGATTTATTTACCTGCATTTTTGGTTTCCTGTACTTTACTTTTTAGCATTTTACTGTACTTACTCACCTGCATGTATAACCAAAATGTGAACTTGCATGCTAAACAACGATGTCACCCTACATAAAAATAAAAAACTGCTAGGATAACCACAAAAACAAAACTAAAACCAAAATTAAAATCAATCAAGATAAAATTCACAGTCACAACATTTAAAATATTAGACAACTCAAAATTTAATCACAAACATCAGAAAAATAACAACTACAACTAAATTAAGACGTCTTCATTGGATGATTGGGAATCCCTTGAAGGAGGTAACCTACGGTTGATAATGAGGCTTTCCGCGGTCTAAATGAAAGTATGGAACGCATTAAGTTGAGTTTAGTAAATTCATTTGGACTAAGTGAATCCAATGGAAAATAGTGGTACCGGAACAAGGGAACCCTAGGATCCTAACCAATGTTGCTTTAATCAATTTTAATCTGCCCCATAACATTTAAAAAACTATAATAATAGAGACAACTGATTTGACATCATAACCTGACACATTGGAACACTTAAACTCATAACGTCAAGGAGCTTGAAGTTAGCACGGCCATTTTTAACAGCAAAACACGTCTACATCAGCTAAACCAGTTTCCTTCCTTAGAATTAAGCAGCCAAGCCATAGGAATTTGGGGAAGTTTCTTATGCAACATGAACCCTCACCTTATCTTTAGGCCTTTATATAGCTCTACTATACAATATAAGCCCTAACTTACCTTAGGATTCTGAGGTTGTCGTTCGTCATGACTTAAATCCTCACATCTTTCAGGTTATTTGTGTGATAATTTTACACAAATGAAATCCCTAAATTAATAAAATTTGTAGGATGAAATACTTAAATATTTCTCCTCAAAACTGAAGTTAAACAATAGGATAGCTTGGGAAGTCACTGACGTTCTCCTCTGGATCTATGACATCCCTTTGTTCTTCCTCCTTTGGACTCTACAACAAAATGCTCCAAATTTGAACCATTCCCCTTTCACACCTCTTTGTTCGATCTCGTTGAAAAGTCCTACTCTTTTGACCTCTTTGAAGATAATATTTCCTGATTTTTATCAAGAGTTTTCTTAGGTGACTTTGGTCATTTAAGATGTAATTAGCTATAGGGTTTGCCCATATAGGAAGCTTGTCAGAACCCGCTTAAAATAAACCCTATTTAATTCTTCATATTAAATAGGGTAAATCGTCGGCTAATAAAATCATTTCATAGACCAAATGAATGTCATATGTTTCTTAGTTTATTTGATCGAGCCTCGTCCTCAAGTCTTGTGTTTATCCTTTGGAATAGATACAGGATTTGAGTTATAGTACTCTTTCATTTAAATATGAAAAATATGGGCCCAGTTTGTTTTTCATATTTTTCTAAAAATTATTTACATTTGTAATTTAAAATTTCCTTTCGAAGCAGGCGACGGGATTTCAATTCCAGTGACCAACAGCTTCCAATGGGCAACTCCTCCAACCAAAAATAGTGCCAACAGCTTCTGGCAACTCTGTTAGGGATGAGCTTCTCTTTCCATTTAAATGAAGAAATGTAATCTTCACATATCGATAATGTGTTCATGTCCCTCATGAACCAAATTACCCTTCACCCTTTGACATACCTTACCCATTTCTGTCTTGGAAAAGTACGGTCAACTCTTTGCACTTCACGACCGTTGTTCAACCACCTTTAAAAAGGGAGGTTTAGGAGGCCATTAAGTACTTTTAATTTTCATGTGGAGTTGGATCCCTAATAGGTGTGTTGGTGGACTAGTTCCACCTGGGCATTGTGCATTGTTAAGTTGGTCCCGCCCTAGTTCCTAAATACTTAACATCTCCTTTTAAACTTTGATTTGCTATTTTACAATTTAAATCAGATTGTGTCGTGCTGCGCGCACTTTAAAATTTTCTTGTAAATAAATATTTCTACTTTTAAGCTACTTTTACTATTTTTTTTTAAATCCCCACAAACTAAATAAAGACTTACCTAGTTTACAAATTGACCTCTTTTAATTTATAGTGCTTGCGCTAAGATCACGTGGTTTTGGCCAAATAGCTAACCCCAGAGCTTTCTCTTTTTGAAGCTGCTGCAATGGCATACCCAACGCTCACTTTTTCCTGCACTTGCAAAGCCATGATCTTGAAGTCATTCTCGGGAAAGCCATGTTCTTCATAATGAAATTCGTTTCGCCAGAGGTTTAAGAACCATCTGCAAGTTCAACCTGAACTGCCCTAGCAGTTTTTCTTCTTACAAGAAGACCAAGATTACTACCACCGCCACACCTACCAAGCCTGTTGTTCCCGCTATTGCTAAGGGAAAAGAAGTTATGATCTTTAAAGACCTGACTGAAGGATTGGTCGTCCCACCGTCAGTTTTTATAATTGGATTAAGTTTGAGGACTACAGTGTTAACCTCAACCCAAAGAAGAAATCGTAACGAGCAGGTTTGGAGAGCTACTAAAGCCCAGATTTTTTAGGAAGTACCTATTGATGAAAATCCTCACCAGGATGAGTCAGCATTGTCAGAAACCTATCCACTTCTGCAAGTGAGTAGGTTCCATCCCTTAATGGACACTAACGGGTATGGGAGTATCCAGAAAATTTCTGCTATATTACCATCACTTCATGGGCATGGTGAGGAGAGAAAGTCAGTTTAGATCTCAAGAGGCTAGCTGCCAAGGAAGGTTGTTCAATTAATGAATTACTTAAACGAGTGGGACATGTAGTATCCCCCGCATGAAGAAAGAAGTTCTAAAGGACGTCAGATCTGCTAAACGATCTCAAACGTCAACTGAAAACCTGCCCGCTCGCATTCCCGTATGGTTCTGTTTGGGGAGCAAATTTGATACCTCTATAGTCACTACCGATTCTACCATTACTAGAACCGCAGGTCATCGACCGGTTAATCATGACTGGGTCCAAGAATTCTACCAATCACCCACCTCAAAGATATTTCTAAAGTATCAAAGGAAAAGATGAAAAAATTTCCCAATATTGTAGTCGGCCTGCACCATGGGGAGCTACCTTCTCTTTGATATACTGATGTTTTTGTTGGGACACTTCATCTCAAGACATCACTGTTAAAGAAAAAGGTGTGGGTACCCAAGGCCGCTGTACTGATACGGTCTGGTATGCTCGCAGGCCAAGTGCATGGAATGAAGACAGGGTCTGAAATATCTGACATTATCGCAGTAATTATCAAGGAGATGGAGGAAAAAGAGGAGATGGTCCAGCAGGGTCCTCCAGATCTTCAGGAAATTCAAGATTCAAAATTTGAAGGAAAAGTTAAAAAGCTCAAGGTGGTTGAGATTTTCAAGTTGGCTCAGGAACATGGAGTTTCCATTGACGATGATGAAGATTTTTACTATAATGATTACCTCGAAGAATATTTCATGGATGTCCATGTTATCAAGACCAGAGCCAATACATCTACGTTTGAAGCTCAACCTCTCATCATAGAGAACGTCGTAGATGAGCTGCATAGGGCTATCCATTTAAAGGATGAGCAAGTCAGCCAGCTGAAGAAAAGGACAGAAAAGATTGCCGCAGCCATGACTTCTATGGCCACAATTCAAGGACAATCTCAACCCCCACAGTTAGCCTCTCAAGAGGTCAATCAACAAGAAATTATACATATTACAGATGAAAGAAGAGAAGTTGCCTCAACAAACAAGGATGAGCAACCAAAGACGGATTATCCATCGAGTGCCATGCCAGAGAAGGAATTTAAGCAAATGGTCGAGCAAGTTTGTTGACCTCACTTTTGGTTGAGGTCTAGAAACTTCTTTAGTAGCCTAGGTCTAGCCACAGGACTTTCCCATTGACTAGTCTTAGAAAACTAGAAAAGGTACCCTCACCATTAGAAACTCTAAAAACTAAGTTGCTTTACTCGACTTGAAGTTCGACATATTGGTCCTAACCTCTAATATTTAGAAGGTAAGATCATTATGGGGGACCTCCAGAAGAGTTCCTATAGGGTTACTTGGCCTTAGGATTGACCCCAGGTGTTGGTTTGGAGCTAAGGTACACTATACCTTCACCATATCTTCACAATACCCTCACAATGCCTTGGCTAAAACCAATATATGAGGATCCAAAATGGGATTTTATTGGTCTATGACTCATTTAAAATACTTCTCTACCCAATTATATTTGAAATGCCCAACTTGGTCTTTTGCCCCTAGGCACCTCCAAATCACAAAACTGCCCTTGGGACCCAAATTTGGCCAAAATACCCAAAACTAATCAAAGCTCATTCTAAACACTTTGAGTATATCTAAATTTGCCAAAACTGGCAAAAATGACCAAATTACCAAAATGCCCCTCCGTGGCCCAAAAATCTAAAAATTCCAAAAATTCCCAATGAATCCCAATAAATCCAAAATATTCTCAATTTCATTTTGTCCAACTACACCATGGTCCAATTTGGTCAATTTGGCCATCTTTGACCAAAACCCTTAATTAGCCCCAATATTGGCTAACACCACAAATCTCAACAATTGAATGCCTTAAACCTTAAATTGGCATCCAATTTTTGTTTAAAATCCTTTATAAGGTCATTTGTGACCAAACACAATAATCAATTTGAGCTTAGCCCAAAGCCAGCCCAAGGTGTAAAAATAAATAAAGATATCCATTTTTAAACCTTAAGATGATTTTTAAGGCTTAAAAATAGAATTTTCACAAAAATAATTCTTAAAAATCAAATAAAAATCAAAAAAATACAAAATAAATTCCTTTAGGCTCTCTGACCTCAAAAAGATTTTCCAAAAATATAAAACATATTTTTTAACTTATAAAATATTTTATTTTTATTAAAATCCCCAAAACTTCAATTAATTTAAATAAATTACAGAAAATTCAAAAAATTATGAAATTTTGGCCAAATGACTTTCTAGTCTAGGGCTAGCGCACATAAAAATTTCAAGTGATTAGGAATTGTCCTGATCATCTTTTGGAATTTTCTTTGAAAACTAAATTAAATTGTGAAAATTCACATTTTCTCCTCACTTTTTTGCATAAAAATAATTACATGAATTAAATTAAATTGTGAAAATTCACATTATCTCCTCTAATGCAATAAAATAATTATATGAATTAAATTAAATTGTGAAAATTCATATTTTCTCCTCTGATGTCTTAATAGCTATCAATAGGGTTATATAAAAATTTCAAAGTCATTTGACTTAAATTTGATAAATTATGAATTATATGAATTAAATTAAATTGTGAAAATTCACATTATCTCCTCTGATGTTATTAGTAGGGTTACATAAGAATTTCAAAGTCATTTGACTTAAATTTGACAAATTATGAAAGTTTGGACCTTNTTTGCATGTTAGAAACAAAACAAAACCAAAATAATAAATAAAAAAAAACAGAAATTTCAAACAAAAATACCTCACAACATTTCAAAATATAAGACAACTCAAAATTTAATCACAAACATCTACAACTTCAACTAAAATAAAAATGTCTCTATTAGAAGATCGGGAACTCTCGGAGGAGGTAACTTACGGTTACTAACGAGTTTTCTCACGGTCTAAATGAAATTATGGAACTCATTAAGTTGAGTTTAGTAAATTCATTTGGACTAAGTGATTCCAATAGAAAATAGTGGTGCCGGGACGATGGAACCGTGGGATCTTGACCGGTGTCGCTTTAATCAACTTTAATATGCCCACGATAAAATTTAAAGAACTTTAACCATAAGGTCACCTGATTTGACATTACAACCAAATGACCTAGAAAACTTGAACTCTGCTACAACGAGGAGCTTAGAGCCTACATGGTGGGCAGCCCGACCATCTTTAACAGCAAGAGGATCTACACTAATACATCCCATCCTTAGCTTTAAAACAGTAAAGCCATAGGAATTCGAGGTTGTTTGCTTAGTGCAACATAAATCCTCAAACATATTTTTAGCTAGCCCTTAACACGCCTTAGGATCCAAGGGAGTGTTGTTATGACCTAAATCCTCACATCTTTAAGGTTATTTGTGCTGATTGCTTCACACAAATGTAAATGTCATGACCTCCTTCGTTTGTCACGACTTAAACATCTTCAAGGTCATGACCTAAATCCTCACATCTTCAAGGTTATTGTCCTTAGGATTCATTTGTACAATCCTGTTGTACAATCTAAGCCCTAAACTTGCCTTAGGATTCCAAGGGAGTGTTGTTATGACCTAAATCCTCACATCTTTAAGGTTATTTGTGCTGATTGCTTCACACAAATGTAAATGTCATGACCTCCTTCGTTTGTCACGACTTAAATAAGGTTATTTGTGCTGATTGCTTCACACAAATATAAATCCTAATAAATAAAAATTGCAAGATGAAATGCTGATTGCTTCACACAAATGTAAATCATAATAAATAAAAATTGCAGGATGAAACATTTAACTAATTGTTTCACACAAATGTAAATCCTAATAAATAAAAAATTGCAGGATGAAACATCTAAATGCTTCACACAAATGTAAATCCTAATAAATAAAAATTGCAGGATGAAACATCTAAATGATTTTCTAAATTGAAGCCTTTCACACAAATGCAAATCCTAATAAAAATTGCAGGATGAAATATCTCAATAATTTCTCCTAATGGGGTTGTCATTCGTCATGACCTAAATCCTCACATCTTCAAGGTTATTTGTGCTGATTGTTTTACACAAATGTAAATCCTAATAAATAAAAATTGCAGGATGAAACATCTAAATGATTTCTCATAAAAAATATAAATCCTAATAAAAATTGCAGGATGAATTATCTAAATGATTTCTCCTAAATTGAAGCCAAATAATAGGAAAGCTTGGGAAGTCACCGAAATTTTCCTTCGGATCCGTGACATCCTCTAGTGTTTCCTCTTTTGGACTCCAAAAAAAAATGTTCCAAATTTGAACCAATCTCATTCACACTTCTTAATCCATTATCTTTGAAATGTCCTTACCATTTGAACTCCTTGAAGATAAATTNCCTTACATGGTGGGTATCCTGGCCATCTTCAACAGTAAGAGGATCTACAACAACAAATTCTTCCTTAGCTTTAAAACAACAAAGCCATAGGAATTCAAGGTTCTTTGCCTAGTGCAACATAAGTCCTCAAACACATCTTTTAGGCATTTGTACAATCTTGTTGCACAATCTAAGCCCTAAACTCGTCTTAGGATTCCGAGGTAGTCATTTGTCATGACCTAAATCCTCACATCTTCAAGGTTATTTGTGTTGATTGCTTCACACATAAACTAATAAATAAAAATTGCAGGATGAAACATTTAAATGAATTATCTTAAATTGAAGCGAAATAATAGGATAGCTTGGGAAGTTACCGAAGTTCTCCTTCGGATCCGTTACATCCTCTACTGTTTCCTCCTTTTCACTCCAAAACAAAATGTTCCAAATTTGAACCAATCCCCCTTCACACTTCTTAGTCCGATATCTTTGAAATGNATAGTCGTTTGTTACGACTTAAATCCACACATCTTCAAGGTTATTTGTATTGATTGCTTCACACAAATGTAAATCCTAATAAATAAAAAAAATTACAGGATGAAACATCTAATTGTAGGATGACATCCTCTAGTGTTTCCTCCTTTGAACTCCAAAACAAAATGTTCTAAATTTGAACCAATCCC
>JXCR01143619.1:18907-87744 GCA_002079205.1 Phalaenopsis hybrid cultivar
ATGTCATAACTTTCTCTAGTTTATTTGATCGATCCTCACCCTCAATTCTTGTGTTCATCCTTCGGGATAGATACANTGCTCTTATAGGAAGCTTTTCCCAAACCGAGCATAATATAAACCCTATTTAATTCCTTATATTAAATAGGGGAACTTGTCGGCCAATACTGTGCTTTTGCAGACCAAACGAATGTCATAACTTTCTTTAGTTTATTTGATCGAGACTTACCCTCAATTCTTGTGTTCATCATTTGGGATAGATATAGGATTTGAGGTAAAGCGTTCTTTCATCTAAACAATGAAAATTATGGGGTCAGTTTGACTTCATCTTTTTCAAAACTAAAATTTTTAAAACGTCCTCCGAAGCGGACAACGGGATTTCAATTCCGATGACCGACAGCTTCTTACGGGCAAACTAAAACATCCTTCCGAAGCGGGCAGGGATTTCAATTCCGATGACCGACAGCTTCTTACGGGCACATCCTTCCGAAGCAGGCAACGGGATTTCAATTCCGATGACCGACAGCTTCTTACGGGCAAACCCCACACAAAGTGGGCAACGGGATTTCAATTCCGATGACCGACAGCTTCTTACGGGCAAACCCTACACCAAAAATAGTGCCGACAAAGTTTAGGAGGCCTTAACCCAATCTAAGGGTGGTGCATTGGTTTCAAAGGGTAGACCTTACCCAGATGAATTCGTTGTCATAACCTTCCCTAATGGTTTTGTGTCCCCAAACATTAAGATATTTGATGGGACTGGAAATCCCAGACAGCACATAGCACATTTTCGAGTCATTTGTGGCAACACAAGAAGTAATGAGGCTTTACTCTTCTAATAGTTTGTCAGCAGCTTGATAGGGATTACTTTTGATTGGTATGTCAATTTGCCTAATAGATCAGTTAAGACATTCACCGAGTTTGAACAATTATTTTTCAAGAGACTTGCAAGAGTGCAACACCATGTTTCTATAGGAGAGCTCATGATGAAAAAACAAAAGCCCAACTAGACTATGGTAGATTACATCTTGAGGTGGAGAAACCTTAGCATGAAGTGCAAACATCAGCTACAAAAACATCTCACAATTGATATTTTAATCAAAAGCATTCATAGGCCAGTAGCTTTCATGCTTAAGGGACTCACCATTAACTTTTTCGAGAAGCTACTCAGTAAAGCCAGCAATCTTCAAGATGAAATCAAACATATGGATTCTCATGAGAAATTCAAGGAAACCAGAGTATTTGAAAAGAAGTCAGAAACAGTAGTGATTGTCGATAAAGGGAATTAACCAATGAAGATATATGCAGAAAATCCTCGTCAATCTTCATCACAGCATGCTCAGAAACAGAATAGCCAGTCCAACCATCAACCGCCTCAAGGAAGATCATCTCAAACAGAGAATAAGATAATATCTTTGGAAAAGCAATAGAAAGTGGTGTATTCCTCCAAAGATGAAGCAATATCCAAGATGTTCAGAAGTCTGATGAAGAAAACTGAGTTAAGACTACCAGATCTAAGGAAACCCGAAGAGGTAGACAAAAAGGATGAACCAAATTATTGCCTGTATCACCGATTACTTGGATACACTATAGAAGAATGTTTCATCTTCAAGGATTGGCTCAAGAAGAATCTTAAAGAAAGAAAAATAACAATCCCGAAGAAATATTTAAAAGAACCTGAAAAGGGTAAATTTCAGGTTCCATAAATATGATTTTGGCCGAGTCAATCTCTTCAATTGACCCATATACTGGAAAAGATGGATGGAGTATGAATTAGAACAAGCTCAAGAGTGTCTTAAACAAAATTCAGAATGCTTCAAAATAAGCCTCCGTTCAAAGTCTTTAGTCTGCCAAGCCCAAGATGAAGATTTCACCTGGAGATTTGTCATCGTCAAAGACAAAGAAGAAGAAAAACACTACCACGAAGATTGATAGCATGGGGGGTAGGACAGGGGTTGCCTCTACTAGATTGGTTGTCTTTGATTCAGAGAAGAAAATCCTTGAACCCTTGACTTTGTATTATTATCTTTTTACCCCTCTGGGGTCTTATGATTATAATGATCATGATTTTGGCTACGTTTTAATTATTTCTGGTGATAACATAACTAATTTTGACCAATCTAGCCTCGATCTCGATTCCCAAAATGATTATTAAATCATACTTGAGTCCAATGAACTCGCTAACCAGATCAAAGAAGACATTGATGAAACCGCTTACGACAACGTCGAGAGTAAAGAACCAATCCTTGAGTGCCACGATGCCCCACTTGCCATAAACCTAGATCTTTCTGACAAACAAGAAACACCAGAAGATTTGACAATGATATCTCAAAAAGAAGAAGTTATTGAAGTGAACTTAAGGAGAGGGAGAGTATTACCCCTAAGAATAGCTCCAACAGATTATAGAAAACAAATATTAACTTGAGAAGTCCTACCTCAACCTCTACCAGTGGATGAACCACATAACCAAGAGAAAATTGGAGGATCATACAAAGTGGATTACAATGTACTAGCTCATATTAGGAAGTTTCCAGCCACACTAAGCATCTACGATGCTCTGATACTATCAAAGGAGATGATAGAGTCTCTGGTTATAGCCTTGCTTGACCCAGAGATCTCTTTAGCCCAGTTGGCCAGCACATCCTTGGATGAAGTTTGCTCGTTGAAGGAACAACCTGGGATGACCTTCACCGATGAAGACTTGTTGCTCGATACTGCCGACCACAATTGTTATCTCTACATCTAAAACATTGGCAGATTTGTGTTGTCCAGAGTTTTAGTAGATCCAGGAGCATCACTCAACTTGATGATTCTACAGACATTGGCCTATTTGGACATTGAAGCCCAAGAGCTTACGATCGATAAAATGATGTTAAGAGAATTTAACCAAAAGGGAGAGAGAGCCCTCAGATCAATACATTATTTATCAAGGTTGGAGAACTAGTGACAACCGCTAAATTCCACATCATTGATGTCGAAACCTTTTTCAACGCTCTACTAGGTCGACCGTGGATTCCCGAACACATCATTGACGCAGAGACCTCCAAAGAAAACTGTCTTCACTCATGAAATTGTGAAAAGCAAAAGTAAAGATTCAGAAGAATTACAATGGTGGGGCCATTCACCTCCGCTTCATCGATCTTCCTCCATTCTTTTACAATAAATTGGTGGCGGTTCTTTTAGTTCATGCACCCGAGATCGATGCCGAGGACGTGGATGAGGAAGAATCCACTTAATCATTTAATGGACTAGGTCAAACATCAACATTGGTGATGAAGACAATTTCGAAAATGAAATAATGATGAACAAAAAGAAACTTCAGTACGAGATATCATTAGAAGATACAGAGAAAAGCGAATATGAGATGATGTATGATCTGATAAACCACTATGTGAACACCATGACCCTTATTTCGATTCACCCTCAAAAGATCGAGAGTTTAGAGGTCAAGAAAGTCCGTAGCGCTGGTTCAAAGATGATCAAATTTTATCATGCCTCTACCTCTACTGATCTTGAAAATCATGTAAACTTGGATGATGATCCTAATGAAATAATGGAATTGCCTTTTGGTTTATTTCACCTTGCGTACAAAAGTTAATTCAACAGAGACATTTGTCAAAATAAATTTCGAAAGATAAATTACAACTTTTTGAAAAGTTATGGAATGTTAAAAGTTATACTCAAAACTCAAAAGAGGGTCTCAGATTTGGTACAGTCGGACCAGTCGATGATTTAGAATTTTGCATGGTTGTTACTAGTGAATTGGAAAGGGATTGCCTCGATATGGAGGATGACTCTACTGCTCAGCTAGTAGAATATGCTCCACCAGAATTTGAGGAGGAAATTAAATCGATTGTCGATGAGTCGAAGGAAATTAACCTCGGGACTGAAGAGTAACCCTGACCTACATTTATAAGCTATCTACTCAATGATGAAGAATCTTTAGAATTGATCAAACTGTTGACAGAGTTTAAAGACTGCTTCGTATGGAGCTATGATGAAATGTCAGGACTGTCAACAGAAGTTGTAGTTCATAAACTTGTGGTGGAAAAAGACATGACCCCAGTAAGATAAGCCCAAAGAAGAATGTGTCTCGAAATAGAGCAACAAGTCATTGCCAAGGTGAAGAAATTAATAGACACTAACTTTATAAAAGAAGAGAAATACCCTCATGGTTAACCAACATTGTCTCAGTTAAGAAGAAAAAATGGACAAATCTGTGTTTATGTTGACTTCAGTGATTTGAACAAAGCATGTCCAAGAGATGAATATCCATTACCGATGCCAGAAATGATGGTGGACATCGCTTCAACACATGAGATTTTCTCCTTCATGGATGAATCTTCGGGGTACAACCAAATCAAGATGGCTCTCGAGGATGCAGCACTTACAGTCTTCAGAACACGTATCGGGATTTTCTGCTACACAGTGATGCCATTTGGATTGAAGAACACCGGAGCAACATATCAACAAGCTATGACAATAATTTTTGACAAGCTCATTCATAATCAAGTGGAATGCTACGTGGATGATTTGGCCGTCAAAAGTAAATGAAAAATAGACCATTTATACGATTTAAGGATTGTATTTGAACAGTTATGACGATATGACCTTAAAATGAATCCCTTAAAGTGCGCCTTTGGCATTACCTCTAAAAATTTTCTAGGATTTGTAGTCTGTCATTGGGGAATTGAGATTGACCCAGATAAGATTAAAGCTATGTTGAAAATGCCTCCACCTAAAACCTTAAAGCAACTACGTTCCTTCCAAGAAAAGTTGGCATATCTGTGATGCTTTATTTCTAATCTCTCAGGTAGGTGTAAGCCCTTCTTGCCATTAATTAAAAAGGATGCCAAATTCTTTTTGGAAGAGAAGTGCCAGCGGATATTTGAGGATATTAAGCAATATTTAATGACACCTCTTGTTTTGGCAGCCCCTATCCCAAGGAAACCATTAATACTTTATACCGCGACCTTAGATGACACGGAGCCCTCTTAGCCTAAGTCAATGATGAGGGTAAGGAAAACGTACTTTACTACTTGAGTCGCCACCTAATACCGACAGAGATAAGGTATCCACTTATTGAGAAGCATTGTCTAGCTTTGATTTTTACTGATCAAAAACATAGGCATTACATGCTTTCTCATAAGATTACCCTAATTTCAATAATCAATTTGTTGCAAAATTTGATGACCCGACCAACAATATCTAGACATCTAGCAAGATGGTCAATGATTTTATTGCAATTTGATATAACTTTTGTTTCCCTCTGTGCTATCAAGCGACAGATTTTAGAAGACTTCCTCCTGCACACCCACTTCCAACGAGGTCCCCTCTTAATGATGAACTACCAAATGAGCAGATACTACAAATGGAATTCTCCAGTTCGCAATGCAAGGAGATGTACTTCGACGAAGCTTTATTAGCCATAAAGGACAAAGGATCAGACACAGTTATACTAGGCAAAACATGTATTGGTTTGATCTTTGTCACGCCATATAAGGGTATGTTGATGTTCTCATACCACCTAATAGAGCCATGTACCAACAACGAAGCAGAATATGAAGCCTTAATCACTAGATTAGAGTTGGCAATCTCGATGGATATTACAGACATTGTCATCTATGGGGACTTACAACTCGTCATCCAGCAAGTCGCCGGACAATATAAGATTTTGAAACCAAGACTAATAGAATACCATGAGTACATGATGAAGCTGCTGGAACAGATTCCCAATGTAAGTTTTTACTAGATTCCTAGGGGAGATAATGCCCATGCTGATGCTTTGGCAAAACTCGCAAAAGAATTGGCATTTCCCCCGAAGGATTCCATTGATGTCACAATACAAGGAAGACAAGTTTTATCTCAGATCGACCTCAAAACCCTACACAACCTCAAAAAAGAGGAAGAAACGATGATTGTGGTTGAAGACATTAATGAAGATTGGCGTAATCCATTAATAGAATATTTACATACTCAAAAGGTGCCAGTGGAAAAGTCTGAGGCACAATATATTACAAAAAGAGCCATGTCTTACACTATAGTGGGTGACGTCCTCTACAAAAGACCATACGACCAGATGTGGCTACGGTGTTTGAGTAGAGTTGAAGCACAGAATATTGTTAAAGAAGTACAAGCCGGATTTTGTAGCGCTCACCAATCAAAGCCGAACATGAAAATGAATATCAAGAGACTCGGATATTATTGGGCAGCAATGATGTCCGAAGGCATGGATACAGCCAGAAGATGTCACCAGTGTCAGGAGCATGGGGTGGTCTTACACACCCCTCCAAATGTGCTACACCCAACTGTTGCCTTGTGGCCATTCAAGTGTTGGGGTTCGGACATAATAGGACCGATAGACCCTCCATCTTCCAAAGGGCATAGATTTATACTCACAACTATAGATTTATATTCATACAAGAGGTCACGAAATAGTACCTCCTTCAATTCTTCAAAAGCCAAGTCGTCTACCATTTTAGAGTACCGCAAAAAATAATTTGCGATAATGGGACACCCTTTAAAAGCACCAAAATCAACAATTTCGTCAAACAACACGGGATAGATTGGAGATACTTTACAATTTACTGTCCTAGAGCAAATGGCCTGGCTGAAGCCTTCAATAAAATGTTGGTACAAAATTTAAAGAAACACTGGACAAAAATAAGAAAGATAGGCCCGACAAATTATTAGAAGCCTTGTGGGCCTACCGGATAATGTTCAAGACTCCCACTCAAGGTACACTTTACATGCTCATGTACGGGTCCGAGGCCTTACTACCGTTAGAAGTTCAGACGCCATCTCTCAGAGTCATTTTTGCCAACCAACGTACAAAAGAAGAAAGTACGAAACTCAGACTTGAAGAACTAGAGAGTCTTGAGGGAAAATGACCAGAAGCAGAACAACATTTGGAGCTTTACCAGACAATCAATGTACAAGTTCATGAAAAATTGGTCCGCTCAAGGGCATTCAAAGTTTGTGACCTTGTCCTCGTGCTCAAAAGACCCATTCAAAGACGCCGCAAGATAGGTGAAATATTCAAGCCAACTTGGGAGGGACCATTTGTCATAGAAAAGGTCTGCGCATGAAAAGCCTACCAGCTAATAGATTTTCATGGTGAAAGACACATGCTGCCGATCAATGGACAATACCTGAAGGCATGCTACGCAACTTGACATTGCTTGACATCGCTTTATTTGAAAATTTGAAATTTAAATTTTTACGGGGTTATATATTTGGCCAAATTTCTGTGACCGGGTCCAAAATTTTATAATAAAATTAACCTCAATATAATGAAATTTTTTTAAATTGCACATTTCAATTTTCTCTTTTAAACTTGATACTCTACTAAATTAAACGAAATATATACATAAATAAATTGTTTTCTCACCAACATAAACTAAAACTTTTCTTTAATACATACTTTTTTTTGTTCTTGTTCATGCTAAGTTTCAGCTCATTGATATTTTTTCTGTCATTTGCAGAGAAGTGTCAGGCCAGAGGTTGATCTTTTCCTTTAAAGATGGCTGGAACGTCATAGTCAACGACAATATGGCGCCGCAAGGTAGCATCATCAAATTTGACATGGACTTTAGTCGAGTCAACATAGATTATGAGGGTCCCCTCATGGACGTGGTTAGCCATCAGGAAAAGGAAGGGCTACCATCGCTGCTAACGTTCGACACTATGAAGTGGAAAAATGTGATAGTGCAAAAAGTCCAGATGAAGGGAATCAGTCGCCTACCGTCTATGATAGCTACGCCAACGGGGGCCTAGTCCCTGCCAATGATGAAAGACTTCCAGATGTGCCACTACAGAGAGCTCAGCGCAGAAACACTAACCCCCGAAAGCAAAGGGCTTTCCTACGTGAAGAGAGGAGACACCAGAAAGGGGCAGAGAACTTGCTCACCCTTATCCCTGAGGGGAATATCTATGACTCGGGCATGAGAGAGACATCATCTAGCCTGCCTAATATAGACGATGAGTCTGGATTTGTTGCAGGGTCAGAAATACCACTGGCTTCAAATGTTCCTTGTACGGGTTGCCCGACCTGCAAAGCAAAGATACCTGCACGTACATCAGCTATAAGGGCATTCGTGGAGTGCCCGAACTGCAATGTCCTCCACCTTGAGTGCTAAAGTACTTTAGAGGAATGCGTATCCTCTGATGATGGATTTCAGACTGCTGATTACCCGATGGATGCAAAACCATATCTCCCGTTGGGTACAAAGCCATATATCCCGTCGGAGGTAAGGTCATACGTTCCGCTGCAGACAAAGATAGAACCAGCCTGGATTCTCGTCGATGTTGAAATGAGGGAGCATCCCTGATAGCCACCAATCATCTCTGAATACTACAAGATGAGTAAGGTAAGCAAAAGGGATTTCAAATTCTTTGAAGAAGTGTAAGGAAGGTTCATCAACATATTAGAAGGATTGGAGCTATATACCAAGGTCTTCTCCGAGAGTGATGAACGAAATATTCTCGACTGCATTTTTGATTTAAGAGACAGGAGTCAAGCAAGCCTACTGATGGAAAGAACCTATTCTGAGCCAAGAAAGTTAATGCGAGGAAAGGGCAGGATCACCATACAATGTGGCTGCTGTTACAACTTCACTAACGGTGGACAAGGAAATCCTCCCTGGATTCTGAGACATGATCAGGTGGATTTGCTTCACCCCATGATAAAGTGGATGATTAAAAGAATGTTCTGATGGAGCATACTGCCAGCTGAATGTATTCCCAAAAGTTGTATTATCAACATATATGACGAAGGAGACTGCATACCTCCGCACATTGACCATCATGACTTTGTGAAGCCTTTTTGCACGGTCTCGTTCATGAGTAAGAGCAACATCCTATTTGAAAAAGAAATAAATATCATTTGCCCTGGAGAATCCAGAGGAGCCGTGGAAATTCTGCTACATGTTGGTTCAGTGCTAGTTCTTAAAGGAAATGGAGCAGACGTCGACAAACACTGCATTCCAGGGGTGCGAAACCATAGGGTGTCTGTAACTTTCAGGAGGATGGATAACAAGAAAATGCCATATGGATTCCGACTAGACTCGGAATTAGAAGAACTACTACTGTAAGAGCTATGAGAGGGTTGCACCTCTAAACACATGTAAATGGAACTTCTGTTCTTGAGCATGGCGTAGAAGGTTAGCTCGATCAAAAGCTTGCCTGACCAGATACAGACACTCAGAGGATTCCTTTTTACTGCATTCTCATCACAGCAGACATGATATACATTAGACATGCTCAGCTTATGACATGTATTTGGCATGTGATATTTTTTGATGTACTTTGATGTAGTCAGCATAATTGTACTTTTTGAGGCCTTGGCCTACGCTCAATCTGTAATATTTATTAGAGCAGATTAATAAAATCTCCTTTAAAATTTTGTGTGTTTTCTCAATTTTCCTTTTTGGTGTGATGGATAAAAGTCACGAACCATACATGGGTTTGAGATTACAATGAACAAAGAACAAAACAACAAAATTTAACGATAATAAAATTTAAAATATATTTATAAAAAAAAAAACTCTTTACAAAAAACAAGAAAATGAAAATTTTGGAAAAACATATTTTTAAAACCAAACATGATAAAAATAATAAGAAAAGAAAGTAAATATGTTGAGTTGATTCTCTCAACTTCGGGGTCTCTTACTCTTTGCTTGCGCAACAAGACCATCCTTGTCTGTACTAAATCTCACAAAATTTCACATATCTTTCTCAACAATGTCAACCTTATCACATGACACATATCTATGGGTTCAACACCATAAACTCTTTGTAAATTTCAACTTTTATTTTTGAAACAGTCCCCAACTTCTATTTCCTCACTTCGAGTTCGGTCCCTAGCTTCTAATCCTCTTGTTGAGATTTGATCCTTAAATCTCAATTCTCATTTCGGAATCAGTCCCTAACTTCTGATTCCCTCTCTTTGAGGTTAGTCCCTAAGTTCCATATCTCTTTTTGAGATTTGATCCCTAAATTTCAATTCTCATTTTGGAATCAGTCCCTAACTTCTGATTCCCTTCTATTGAGGTTGGTCTCTAACTTCCGACCCCTTTTTGAGATTTGATCCTTAAATCTCAATTATTGTTTTAGAATCAGTCCCTAACTTTTGATTCTCTCGCTTTGAAGTCGGTCCCTAACTTTTGATCCTCTTTTTGAGATTTGATCCCTAACTTTCAGTTAGCATTCCAGAATCAATCCCTAACTTTTGATTTCCTCATTTCGAGGTCGGTCCCTAACTTCCGATCCTATTTTTGAGATTTGATCCTTAAATTTCAATTTTCATTTTTGAGTTAGTCCCTAACATCTGATTCCCTCACTTTGAGATTGGTCCCTAACTTTCGATCCTCTTTTTGAGGTTTGATCCTTAAATCTCAATTCTCATTTCATAATCAGTCCCTAACTTCTGATTCCCTCACTTCGAGGTCGATCCCTAACTTTCGATCCTCTTTTTGAGATTGATCATAAATTTTAATTCTTGTTTTGTGATCAATTCCTAACTTATGGTTCCCTTCTTTCGAGGTCGGTACCAAAATTATGACTCTCTTGTTAGAATCAATACCTAAATTTCAATTCCCACCTCAGGATCAATACTTACATAATGATTCCCATTCTCTATAAATACTTGAAACTTGATAACTTAAACGCACTCTCCAGTCCCCAGTGAGAGTTCCTACTTCTTGACTATGATCTAATATTTACTGGCTAATTCCAAAAAAGAAATAAATAGCACACACAATTCTACACCTCCTTCTAAGTCTGTTGACTTAGGAGTTTGCGTTAGTTTTGTTGGTTTCTTCGATCAATGCTAATATGCGTGGTGTGCTTGCCCAGCACACCCCACCTATTGGGGGTCCGTTTGTTGACCTCACTTTTGATTGAGGTTTAGTTTTACCTCTCTATTTGCCAAAGGTCTAGCCATAGAACTTTCCTATTGAATATTCCTAGAAAAATAGAAAAGGAACCATCACCATTAGAAATTCTCCACTCCTCCTTGCTCAACTTGAAGCTCTACATATTGGTCCTAACCTCTAGCATTGTAGGTGGGGTCATTATGAGGGAGCTCGAGGAGAGTTCCCATAGGACTGTTGGACCTTAGAGTTGACCCTGGGTGTTTTCCTGGAGCTAAGGTACTCACTTGCACTCACCCTCACCCACAATCACTCACAACCCTAAAACCAAAAATTTCCTAGCTTTGATCCTTTGATCTTCTAGGAAACTCATGTAGATGGTCCCCTAAACCCACTAGCCCTAGGCTAGAGTTTAGATAAGACCAATACATAGAGGACCCAAATGGGGTTTCCATTAGTCCATAGCTCATATATGGTGGTTAGCTCCCCAATTCTACCAAAAATATCCAACTTGGCCTTTTTCCCCTAAAATCCACCTAAATTACCTAAATAATCCTTGGAGCCCTAAATTTGGCAAAAATTCTCAAACTCACCCAAAATACCCAAAATTTTTCAAAAGTCATTTAAAATCATTTGAAAATACCGAAATTACCCTACACTACCGAAAAATGCCAAATTTACTAAAATACCCCCAAAATTGCCAAAATTACAAATTGCCCTTGGCACCCCAAACTTTTTGAAAACCTCCAAAATCACCCCAAATGTCTCCAAAACCCATTTGGACCCCTCAATTAGACTTAATTTGAACAATTTGATCATTTTGACCAAAATACCCCAAATTGCCTTTAGAGGCCCAATTTCCCCCAATTTCAATCCTAATCGCAAATTCACCTTCCATATGACCAATTCAAACCAAATCCAAGCTCAATTGGCCCATGATTTGAGTCCAATTTTGATCTAAATCAAACCCCCAATTTTGGCTACATGAATTAATCTCACCAAATTGAACCCCATAGCTTACTCAATTTTTCATAATTTATGTTGAACACTCTTCATAACATTCCTACACATCAAGACTGACCTTCAATTGGTATTGGTGAGGCCTCATATTTACTTAATTTTGACCTAAGTTCAAAATCCCCAAATTTGCCCCAAATTGGCCATTCTCCAAATTTCACCAAATTGAATGCCCTAACCCCAAAATTGGCAACCAATTTATGTTGAAAACTCTTCATTATGTGCCTATTGACCATTTTTAATAATAAATTTGGACTTAGCCCAAGCTTAGCCCAATCTAGACCCAATTCTAGCCCAACATGCCCAAAGCAACAAAAATTCCAAAATCCATCAAATTAAACCCCCAATTGAACTCAAAATCATGTCAATACTTCACCAAAAATCTTCATTACAATCATCTACATAAAATTTATCAATAATTTGGGATAATTGTCAAGGCTAGCCTAACCTAAAACCAAACTCTAGCAATTTTGACCCACATGAACCAATGCACCAAAATTGGCCTAGCCACCTTAAAGCCACAAACTTTATGACTCCACAGTCACTAAGCTCCTCTTAAGGACCAGGCTAAGCCACCCTAAATCCACCATAGCATGCTATGGACCAATGGATCCACAAATTAAGTGATTCATTCCCTTGTTTAGGCCTTAACCACAAAATCTCCTCCATCATTGATTACCATAGGGAGTTAACCATCATTGGCCACCCCTGACCTTCCTGAGCCAAGAGATGACCACACCTTAGCCGGCCAACCACCTTCGTGGCCGAAAAATTTCCAAACTTTGAGCCACCACACACAAATTCATCCCAATTCAAACCTAGAGGCAAAATCAGCCCAACTACTCTTTACAGCTTCTCTGCCCTCCTCATAAGCATTATCTTCCACCTACCAATTAGCATTAGCAGCTAGCCTAGGCTATTTTATTTAAATCTGACCTCCTTGGCTGATAGAGGAGAGCTAAAAATTTTCTAAGGAAACTCTGTCGAATTGCTTCTAGAGACTCCCTAGGGCCTCCTTAGTTCTAGCCCACCCTTTTCCCCTTATGGTTTTCTCTGTGAGAGTTCAATTTTGAGCTCAAAGTTTCAGTCAAAACCAGGACATATTTCCCCACAGCTCTACACTAAACCAACCCTCAATTAATTGTGCACACACCACCCCCACAGTGAAAGAAGACGAACCCCCATCAAACCCCCCTCACAGAGAACCTCTGCACTAGACTTTGATCAACACCCAAACTCAGCCTTGATTGACATTCGGTCTAGACCTTTCACCATGACCAGAGGCTCAAACCCTAGCCTCCTTGGACCTTCATGAATGTGTCAAACACCTCTAATTGAATCTTCCCTTCTCAGAGCAAAGGTATTGAACTTCCCCTCTTCCCGAGCTTATTTTTATTCTTCATGTGATTAAGGTTAGTTTAATGGCATGTTTACTATATGGACATATTTGTCACACTTAGACGAGTCAATATGATCAAACCCCATGAGATTTGGATGAGTCTAGAGGGAGATCTTAAGTTTTTAGTGTGGACAGTTCTCAAGTTAGCCTACTTGGGGACGATGACGGGAAGTTGTCCGATCATGTGTTTATCTCGTCAACAATGGGATCTTGCTGGATGAACTTTTGATGCACGAACCACATGCCACGTGGCATGCTAGGGTGGAAAGCGTAGCAAGTGGGAGCACTCCGTTCAGAGCTGCCTAGGATCCAATCAGCGCTACATGTTTAAGTAGAAAAATAGGGTATTTTTTATTTATTTAAATGCCTGACTTTCAAAAATTCGTATCTTGGTGTAAAAAAATCACAAAAATAAAATAAAAATATCTTAATGCTCAGTGAACAGAGGATAAAAATGTGGAAGCTTTTTGAACTTTATATTATGAATATTTTATTTTTAATTAATTAAAAATTATTTTGAGTATTTTAACTCTCCATGCATGTAGAAATTTCACCATAGCTTGATATTTTGGTATGTTGTTCCCTCTATCATGAGGGGTATTCGCTGATTTTTTTAAGGTTAGAGAAGATCTCTAGATAGAGATTCATAATTTTTTGATTTTATGTCTGTTATTTGCATAAATTAACCCTAATGACTAGCATGTTGCTTAGAAAAATCCAAAAAAAATTTTGAAGGTTTATTGTGACTAGAGAACCCTTGGAAAATTTTTTTTGGGTCAAGTCATTAAGAACACTCTTAACTCTCATAAAATCCTAAAACACAAAAAAAATAAACTTTGAAAAAATAATCATCTAAATGACCTGATTTTGATCATCCACTATGATTTGGAGTTCAGAGAACTCCCCATAAAAATTTCAAAATATTTGAAGTTCATTTGATAACTTAACTTGATTTTCTACGTTGAATGTCATTGTTGACACTAAAATGTTTTTTAAAAATTAAAATATAGCTAAAAAAATTATAAAAATTAGTTTTGAGAGCTCTCTGTGATTAGAAGAATTTTCTAAAAATAAAATTGTTATTAAAATGAAAACTTCATTTTTTAAAGCTTATTTTGATATTTAAATAATTAAAAATTAATGAAAATCACAAATTTGATAAAATTCATGAAAATTTTATCAATTGTTTCCTAAGCACAAATGAGAAATTGGAATATTTTTCCTATTTTATTTTAAGTAAAGATATTGAATTTTAAAGCTAAAAATAATTTTTAAAGGCTAAAAAATGTTATTTTGTTATCCTTTCACTTATATAATTTTAGTAATTCAAAGAAATATCAGAAAAATGTGAAATTTGTTTCTCTAGGTTCTTTGACCTGAGAGAGATTTAATTAAAATTTAAATTTTAATTTTTCACAATTAAAATTTTTATAATTAATTAACACTCCATAACTTAAAACAATTATATTAATTCAAATATAACTCACAAAATCATAAAAATTTGGTCCCAATGGTTTTCTTGTTTAAGTCTACCTCTAGTAAAAATTTCAAGGGATCACGATTTGCGTTGGTCAAGATATGAAATTTTCTTAAAAAACCCTATTTTTGTATATCAATAATTATATAAATTAAATTAAAATTTGAAAAATCACATTTTCTCCTCTGATGTCTTAATTGACCCATGAGTATTGTAGGATGAAAATTCTAAAGTCATTTGAATTAAATTTGATAAATTATGATGTGATAGAGCTATAGGGGCAAAATTATAACTTTCAGAATTTGACCTAAATTAACATTTAGGCTTAATTCAAGAAAGAGAAATGGGCAACCTTTTGATCCTAATTAGCGTATTTGGATGACTGAAATATAAGGGGTTAAATGGTAGAAACCATTCTCATTTTTTTTCTAATTAAAGGATACGTTTGTAATTTCCTAAATTATTAAAATTTGGAAGTCTAGTAAATTAAATGATTCTAGATTTAGGGCTACGGTTTTGTGTGTTAATAAATCATTAATTTAATAACTCCATTTTGATGTTCAGATAACATTCAATTTTTTTTATGATGAATTATTATCATTTAAAATTTAATCTCTCTCGAAATGTCGAAGACATCCACCAAGGATTTAAGGGCTTAGTAGTGTCCTAAGCTAAATCAAATTTTGTTGAAATGATGATTAGAAAAGTGAATGTAACTAGAAATTTAACACTACAAGCCCAAGTTAAAGCTAAAATTGGCTAAATGTCTTAATAGCATTAACTTGCCCCTCTTATGGGCCTTCACCCATATAATTCTCAAATTAAATGCAAATGATAATCACTTTACTCTTACGGATAATCGTACCATTGATGTTCACTCAACACTAGAAATATTTATAGGATGGATTATTAAGCAACATAATAAGTTTAAATGAGCTCGAGAATTTTCACCAAGTGGTGAGGGGAAAGCATTGACCTACTTTTTATCTTGACCTGTTGGATACCTCGAAGGTCTACTAAACTCACTACAACTTGCTTAATAAAATCATCCTTAATCAAACCAATAAGGACTCACCAAGATATAATCTAGGAACCTTATTTTCTCACTTTACATAAAATGCCCTTAGATGCATTTTTTGAGTTTCAGTTCAAGATGACGGGAAGACCATCCAGGTACGCTTTTATTGTGATTTATTTACCTGCATTTTGGGTTTCTTGTACTTTACTTTTTAGCACGTTACTATACTTACTCACCTGCATGCATAACAAAAAAATGAACTTGCATGCTAAACAACGATGTCACCCTGCATGAAAACCAAAACTGCTAGGATAACCACATTACCAAAACAAAAACCAAAATTAAAATCAACCAAGATAAAATTCACCACCACAACATTCAAAATATAAGACAACTCAAAATTTAATCACAAACATCACAAAAACAACAACTACAACTATATTAAGACGTCTTTATCTGATGATCGGGAATCCTTCGGAGGAGGTAACCAACGGTTGCTAACGAGGCTTCCCACAGTCTAAATGAAAGTGTGGAACTCATTAAGTTGAGTTTAGTAAATTCATTTGGAGTAAGTGAATCCAATAGAAAGTAGTGGTACTGGAACGAGGGAACTATAAGATCTTAACTAGTGTCGCTCTAATAAACTTTAATATACTCCATAACATTTTAAAAACTAAAACCATAGGGACATCTATTTTAACGTCATAACCTAACACATTAAAAAACTTAAACTCTTCATAGCAAGGAGCTTGGACCTCATACGGTGGGCAGCATGGCCATCATTAACAGCAAAACATGTCTACATCAGCTAAACCAATTTTCTTCCTTGCAATTAAACAACCAAGCCAAAGGACTATAGGGTAGTTTGCTTATGCAAAGTAAACCCTCAGCTTATCTTTAGGCCTTTGTATAGCTCTGCTACACCATATAAGCCCTAACTCTCCTTAGGATTCTGAGGTTGTCGTTCATCACGACTTAAATCCTCACATCTTCAAGGCTATTTGTGTTATCGTTTCACACAAATGTATGCCTTAAAATAATAAAATTTGTAGAATGAAAATTTTACATATTTATCCTCAAAATTGAAGTCAAACAATAGGATAACTTGGAAAGTCCCCGAGTTTCTCCTCCGAATCTATGACACCCCCTAGTTCTTCCTCCTTTAGACTCTACAACAAAATGGTCCAAATTTGAATCATTCCCCTTTCTCTCCTTTTTGTCTGATATTGTTAAATAGTTCTATTCTTGTGAACTCTTTGAAGATAATATTTCCTGATTTTTATTGAGAGTTTTCTTAGGTGACTTCGATCATTTAAGATGTAATTAACTATAGGGGCTTGCCCTTATAGTGAAGCTTGTCCGAGCCCAACTTAAAATGAACCCTATTTAATTCTTCAAATTAAATAATGGAAATTGTCGCCAAATAAAATGGTTTTGCAGGGCAAAGGAATGTCATATATTTCTTAGTTTATTTAATCGAGTCTCGTCCTCATATCTAGTGTTAATCCTTTGAGATAGATTCAGGGTTTGAGGTATAGTGCTCTTTCATTTAAATTATGAAAAAATGGGGTCAGTTTGATTTTATATTTTTCTAAAACTTATATATATATGTAAATTAAAATTTCCTTCCAAAGTCGGTGACGGGATTTTGACTACAGTGAAAGACAGCTTCCAACGGGCAACTCCTCCAACCAAAAACAGTGCCAACAACACACAATTCTAAAAAACTAGCAAGGTGTAAATTAGGATGTTCAGTGGTGTTCCTCCAAACTGAATGTTTTGTATCATTTGGATAGTAATATGTTTAAGTTCAAATGAATTGGCAGCTACAGCAGGGTTTTGTATGCTCAAATGAATTTCATCTGCTGTAGGATTTACATAATCTCTTAATGGTCTCTGATGATGTTCATTTTCATTTCCAACATTATTTAAATTGCAAGCCATTTTGCTAAACTGATCATTCTCTTTTTGTTGTTTTCCAATTTTTTAAACAGTTCTTTCTTACTAATAATCATAAGTTAGTTAAGTTTCAAATCTTACACTACGCATCAACTGAATAAAGAAAATAATTAAAAATAAGCAAACACACTAAAATAAGAAAATATTAAAATTAAACTACAAACACTCTTTTTTCACATTTTTAGATTTTAAATAAAATACTAATATTTTTCGTTACTTCCCCGGCAACGGTGCCCAAAACTTGATGCAGAGATTTGTATATGCAAATATTTATGAAGATGACACCACTTAACGACGCCGAGAACTTAATGCAAGCAGATATACAATATATATGCAATATAATCTTAGTAAAAATACTTTTTTATGAAAATAATTTATCTTTTAAAACTCTTTTTAAAATTGCCAAATCTCTGTTAATATCAACGTAAGTATACATATTGCTCAAGTAATAAAGCGCTCCATTGGAGTCCTAGATATTGATCCCATAACGAAGTTGGAAAATCCCTAAAGTAAATTATGAAGATTATCTTACAACAAATACAAAAATAAAAGTAAAGTGCAAAATTTAAAAATTAACTACTTAGGTGAATGCTAATTAAAATGCAAATGTAAGACTTTATAAATTAAACTAAACTAAATGCTAAACATTCAATAGTAAATATTGTGGAAATTAAATAAAGTTTTTTTTGATATGATGGAAAGTTCAAATTTAAGAAAGCATCCTTCCCCTTTATAATGAACATATGGAATGTGAAGAAATTGAAATTATTTGAAAATATATTTAAGAATTATTTTTTGCCAAATCGGAGCAATTTTATTTTTTACCCTCTTCCGAGTGCTATAAGGAAAATTGACTAATCCAAAGTTTAGTCGTTAACTCCCTCGTTAGAATAGGAGAATATCGACTGCCACTCCAGAGCTCCCATTACTCATTCCCCTGAGGGCTGACAATCTCGCTTTAGTTTCCAATCAATTGAGCCAAATTGAGGTTTTTAATGTGTCACCTTAAAATCTCAAATTCTGCATCTAATAAAAGTATATTTCATTATTTATTTGCACCCAATCCCATGGTTGACATACTCTCTCATGAAATTAAATTTGATTCTCCCCATGTTGTAAAAATCATATCTCATTTAAGAACATATGTTTCTCAACAAGTTTTAACGTTTCAATTGGCCGGATGCAAAAGTAAATAAAGATCGGAGTTCAAATCATCACAAATTATTATCATTTAAAACTGTAGAAAATAAAATCTGTTCTTCACAAAACCATATCATCAAAGTAGGTAGAAGGATAAAGAAGACTATTGAGAATTCATGAGAAGGAAATGACAAAATATGGATTTCATAAATAAACATAAGTTTATAAAACAAAAGATTTAAGAATATAACTTATCTCACAATCCTTCTCATGAAAATCCCTATTAGTTCTCTCCAAGTTGTTCTCTCTTTACAATCTCTCTCAATTCTCTTTTAGAAATGTAATGAATAAGAAATCTCTCATCTTCACTCTTCACTTGCAACCCTAAAAGAAAATCTCCTCTTCTCTCTCTCTAACTCACGCCACTTTCTCTCTCTCTCCATCTTCTTTTATTGTCTGCTTCCTTTGGAAAAGAATTCAAAATTCCATTCAAAATTTCCTCTAAAAGTCAACTCTTTGAAATTCAAAAGATGTGTCATTTGATACAAGAGTCATATCCCTTCATAAAAGAACCTTACAAAGTGTCTAGATGCATTGAATTACTCCAAGGGGTAGTGTAGAACAAGTGTTCTTTTGAAATTCACACAAAAATTCATCTCAAACTGCCTTAATTTGAAAAAGTCATCCCTGGTGCATCATGCACCGATCTGACAGATCATGCACCAACTCTCTGGATTTTGGCGCATCATGCAAAAATCTGGCGCATGATGCGCTAGAATCTAAAATTGGTACTTTTTGCTCCAAATTTCAACCTTCTTGCCATTTTTTCTCCAAATTCCTAAAAATGATATACCTAGAACAAAAAACAAAAATACCCTTTTTTAAAGTGAAATATCACAAAAAATAAGCATAAAATAGGTACTTAATACAATATATTCTTTTTGTTTATCATTGGGTCTATTCCATGTTTATGGACTGTGACCTCCGGTGCTAAACCAAACATCTCATTGTAGCTCTAAGTTAAGCAATCTCTAAATATGGACAATAACTTGATTAAATATGAATAATCATCAATAGACAATAGGGAGCTGTTAAAAGGGGGTCTAAGGTCATCTTCAATCCTTAGATTCATTTATTTCACTCATCGAATTTCACTTGATTTCTTCTTCAAATTATGGAGGAGCATTTTCTATTCTGGATTCTTTGGAATTATCTTCTGCTTCAAAGCACTTTTCCTCTAACTCAATAGTAACAACCAAGAGAAATTCAATATCATCAACCAGCCCTACCGTGCGGCATCAAACAACTTCTTTCAAGTTATAAGATACTCTTTTAGTTTACCATAGTTCCTTTACAAGGTACATCCTGTCTTTAGATAATTGATTTGGCATAAAACCATGTTGAACATGTTTTTGAACAAAAGGAATGCAATATCCAACATGCAATTTCATTAATTAATTAGAAATTTTTTCGTCTAGTTTCACATTGAATTTAGAATAAGAAGAAGAGGAACCATGGTAGAATTTCATTTGTTTCATGCCTGCACTACATACTTCCTTGACCACCAAACCCTCAACATTTTTAAACTGAATTGAGGTTAAGGACATTGTTTGTACATAGGGGTTGATCCTTGCATACATTGACTTATAATTGTTCTTTTTTCCTCTTCAAAAAGGATCTCAAATTGAGGTGTCCTTTGGTTTATTATCATTGCCTTCTTCTCAGTGTTTTCCTCCTCAGAGCTCTCTTCCAAGTCAATGTTGATAGTCGAACTCTGTTCAACAGTCCTTCTAACACTTCCTCAGCCTCCCAGACCTTAATCTCAAATGTAAGGGATAAAAGAGTTCCTACCCTCTTGTTGTAAAGGAGTAGTGGCAGATCATTACACTGGAACTCGATGGTCCGGCCCTACTTTTGTAAAATTTTAGGATCTTTAATCCTTTTTGGCATTATGTCTCTAGATAAAATTGTCTTCCTCAGGGGAGCATAGTTGACAACATCTTCATGAATTCCTATCTCGTGTACTGAAATTGGTTGCAGATCCCCTTTGATGCACTACTCTTATCCTTATTCATAGTATTTTTTTCATTGGTATAGAGATAAAGGAACTATCTTGTACTTTTGAATCCAAGAATAACCCAGTAGAGCATTAAAAAAAGTTTCTAACATAGTTATGTGGAACTTTGCAGTTATTACTAGACTCTTGATCCTTGTTGATAATTTTTTAGCTCCAATAGCTCTTTCTCCCTTTTTATTGAATCTTCTCAACATCATTTTATCGGTTATAAGCCTGTGAATGTCAATTTTTAGGTAAGTTGTTGTTCGTAGGTTCATTACACTAATTTGTGGTCCCTAATCCACTAACACCTTGAAGAGAGTGAATCTTTCAATTTTGGTTGAAATGTATTAAAGTCGGTTGTAATCTATAGTACCTAGCAACAATTCTTCATCCATTTAGGTCACACAAGATCGTTCCTTTAACAAACAAACCTCATTTAAGGAACTTCTGGCCAATTGAGCTAAGAAATTATATGGATCAAGTATGACCATAATCAAAGCTTCTCTAATCTCCTTTGATAGAATCAGAGCATCACAAATGCTTAGTTTTTCTGATAACTTCCAAAGATGGGCTAGTACGTTGTAATTTGTTCTGTTATTCTTTCCTCCAATTTCTTCCTGGGTAGAGGTTTCTTCTATAAGCTGAATTGGCTCTTCTTGAATGGTTATCTGCTTTCCTTTATCCTTTGGAGTTGTTCTTATTAGTAACACTTTATCGCTTCTTAAGTTTACTTCTGTTATGTTTTCCACCTCATAGACTGGGCATAGATACATCTCTTATGTTGTAATGATTGATTCTTTTATATTTGCTATTCAATTTGAGAGTTTCAACTCAACTGCGATTGATATTCCTTGTAATTTGAGAATGAATTCCTTGCTTCCATATTTATCGCATCGCATATCTTTAACGTATTCATTGGCCATATTGATGAGTGTTTTTGGGTATTTTTTGAATTGAGGATTATCATAATAATTGAAATTTGAATTAAATTGCTTGTTAGTTACATAATTACAAGAAATAGTGAAAACGTAGCTAAAATCATAACTCTTTGCATTATAAGCTCTTGGAGGAATAGAAAGATAATCATTTAGAGTTAGCGGTTTAATGGATTTCTCCCCCAAATCTAAAACAACCAATTAAGAATATGTAGCCTCTACTCCACGCTTTGCGCTATCCATCTTTTCTTCTTTTTCATTCTCCTTCTCTTCTCCTGTTGCTATGGCTTTTCTGGCATAATCGATAACACCGACTTTTCATACTTCTAGTCCTGAATTGAGGCTTGCATTGAAGCAAAATGAATATGATCTAATATATTCTTGGAAGATCTACTCCAAATTGTGCTCCATCCATAATCAATTTTGTATGGATCAATTAGAAAAAAATGGATCAGTCAAAGTCTTATTGATAGAAACATTTTCAAGTTCTTTGTAATATTCCTTTAGAATCATTATGTTCTCATTCTTGAAGTTCATTTTGAGCCAATCCTTTAAGATGAAGTAATCCTCTATTGCATGCCTGAGTAGCCTGTAGTATGAGCAATATGTGGGATGATCTTTTTTATCAAATTCATTTAGCTTCTATGGTTCTGACAATCTGAACTCAGACTTCTTAATCAAACTTCGAAACATCTTTGCCACTACCTCATCTTTATAGAAATATATTTTATTCAACTGATTAGTCATGGATGGATTACCTTCATCTATTCAATAAGGTTTTTACTGTAACTATCTATGATTGTATTGCTGACTGTTCTGTAGGGTATGTTGGAAATACGACAGGTTATACTATTCTGGGCACTGGTAAGTCTTTTGAGGCTAGCCAACTTGAATCTGTATTGGCTGCTTGGCTATGACTACTGCAACCACTTTTTCAAACTTTTTCTCATATCTATTCCCTTGATTTAGCATATCGGCTTTCTCAAGAAATCCAAGTTTCTTATAAACCTCTTGCAAACTAACAACTTTGTTGAGTAGCTTCCAAAAAATCTTAACCTTAAATCCTTTTAGTAATAAGGCAACTAGATCTTGGATGCTCTTAAGCAAAATCTCAATTGGATTTTGTTCATGTAACTATGGCTTGCACTTCATGCCCAGATTTCTCCAATGAATTATATAATCCACATGGTTTTGGCTGGATTTTGTCACTCTACCACATGATCACCTACAGTGATGTGGTGTTGAGCTCCAAAAAACCTCTTGATAAACAAGTTTTCCAATTCCTTGAATGTCATAATAATGAGGTTAGATAACTTGGCATATCACTTGATGGCAACTCTTGAAAGGCTGCTAATGAACTAGCAGAATAGTAATGCTTCATTACTCCCTACATTATAACAGCTTGCTTGAAAGTGTGCAACATGTTGTATACGGTTTCCAGTCCAATCAAAAGTTTTAAATGTTGACGACATAAAGCCCTTTGGGTATTCTACAACAACAACTTCCTCTAGGAAGGGCCTACCCTTTAGATTTGATGCCCCTTTTTTAGAATGGGCTTAGGCTTACTTCACTTATTGCTCTCCAAATTGCTTAGTTTCATTTTTCAGTATCATTTTCTGGAAAAGATCCATTCTTGCTTATTCATATGTTCTGGCACAATTATGTTCTTTCTTTTGATCCGTGATGTCTACAATCTCTGGCTGGTTCACTTTTTGAGATGCTATCTTTGTGACAGAGGTTGACATTTAAGTGTGGCCATAGCTACCATCACTATTTCCAGCTTCTTCTCTATCTGACTTATTTACTCATCTCTTTGTTGGATTACCCTTTGCAACCCATTAGTGGCAGTCTCCTCAGTATTCAACAGAGCATCGTCCAGTGATGAATAGGCTCTAGTCTCAACAATGAGTAATTTTGTAAAATCCTCATCTATGTAAATTGACAGGGCATAATCTTCATCCTGTACATCTCTTCATTGCTCTTTTGATAATTCTATAATATTAGCCCTTAGTTTTTTAAACACAAACTCAATTGATTTTCCATTCACCATTTTGAGATCAATCAGAGGCTTCTGGTAAATATCCTTCCTTGTGTTAGGCTCTAGTGTGACCATGAAAATCAGTGTTTCAAACACAAAATCCATTTCAGGATGACATTTTCTCAAATTTTCTTAAAGTTTTGGCTTGGAGACCTTAGGTCAGCACCTCTTCCCCATTGGTATTGATTTTTGGAGATGGGGTGTCTCATTAGTGACATCAATATGGTGGGGAGAAGGGTGTCTCCTAATGTGTGAACCAAATACGGTAGCAAAATATCCCTTAACTTCACAAATGTGTGGGGGTTTTTTACATATAGTGGCGGATGTTACTCTTGGCCCCAAGCAAGACTTGACTGACTTGTGCCTCATAGTAGCTGCATTGGTGATGGTAGTTAGTAGCGGTAACCAAGCTACTTCCTTGCTAAAGTTTAGTAAGAATACAATGTGGTGATGCTTCTTTGTTCATTAGTCTTGCAGAATCATCTTCTCTTAAAATCTCAGTTTTCATCTTTGGATATACAACACATCCTTGTTTCTCTAAAATATCGACAACGGAAAAACACAATTTTTTGGTCAAACTCTCAAAAACTGAGTGAGCTCAAGTATGAGGAGGGGACTTCTCCCTCTTTTACCCCGACCATGAGATGGCGTTGGTAATGCTGCAGCAATCCAGTAAATGCCCCTACTCTCCATCGATAGTAGTCAGTAGGTGAAATCTACTCCCCCCATGAAGGGGTGAGGTCTCAACCCTATCTCCTCTGGAAGAGGGTTTGTCTCTATGACAACCAACTTTTTAGCTTGTGCTTTCTTGGCTTTCAATTCTTTTTACTTCTGATTCCATCTCTAAGATCATATTAGTGGCATGGAATCCATTTCTCTCTTCTTCTGGTTCCCTTTAGTTGTGGGTGGGGCAACTAGTGTAGAAACAATGAATACAATTGTTGAGACTCGTGGACAATCCTCTTCTCTAGAATGGTGTGACCGATGGCAGCAGGAAAACAGACTTGGTAGCCACCACTCTAGCCTTGGGGTTCTTAAGTGATGGGAAGTCATGTTTTCCTTTCAATTTTAACTCAGTTGTAGGTTCTTCTGCCACCAAAGTTTTTGTTTTTATAATAACATATGGTGCTTTCCCGAGTATGACTTTGACTTTATTGAAACTAGTTTCAAACTTAATTAACAAACCCTGGTAGAGGGCATCATTGTCATGTGGCAAGTTTCCATCAAACAAGATGATCAGCTTTGGTTATGACATTGCGACTACCTTTTAAAAATTTCTTAGTGTCAATAGTAAAGTAAGCCTTAAAATTTCAACATGAATACTGAAATTAGTGAAATCATTATGTGAACAGGGCATTTATTCCAGATTTAATCACATGTATTTTATTTTTTTTTAAAGTTTGTGTTTTATCTTACGCTTGGATGGAAATTTTTTTGTGTTTTTATTTTAGGATTTTCTCCTTTATTTTTTTTTGTTTTGTGTTGAGGCTATTTTTATTTTTTTTTTGAATTTTAATGGTGATATTATTTTACTTTAATGATTTGAATATGTATTTCAAATTTTTATGAACTTTAGTTTCTTTATGTGTTTGAAGTTTTAAATACAAGATTATGAGAATGAAATTTCTACCATAGCTTATTTACGACAAGCAAACTCGATAAGGAGACAAAGTAAAAATTATGCATAGGACTCATTCTGAAATTTGGAGAGGGGTCAGCTTCTCATCAAACTTTCTTTTATGAGCTTCACTCACCACTCCTAACCTACCACATATATTAGGGTTCAACCTACACTAAACCATAATGATTCTAGAACCCCTCTATTTATGTGTGGTTTAATAGATGGCTCTTAAATCTAGAAATGAGTTGACCATGTCCACTAAAGTATAAAAATAAGTGAATCATGTCGGCAAAAGAATTGTAGTTTGTTCTATGAGGGACATGGACACACTGCTGATTTATGAAAATAAAACATCCTGAGAGTAAATGGAGAGACTAATTAGTCCCCAACGAAATCATCAGAATTAGTTAGCCATCAAATGAGAATCTATCAGTTGCATTAAAAAAAAATATTTTTAAAATAGTATTTTTATTTTAAAAATTAACACAAAATAGATATCATATGTTTAAAAGTTTAGTTAGTTGAGTGCAATACCACAAGTAATACACTACCCCGAGAGACATACATTTGCACAACATTTAAATAAAGTTATGAAGTTATTTTAAGTATTTCAATCCTGCAAGTTATTTAAAGTTTAGAGCATACATTTGCACAACATTTGATCGTTCAAATATCCTATGAAGATAGGAGGATTTATGTCATACCAAATGACAACCTCGGAATCCCAAAAAGGTTGGGACTTATACTATACAACATGATTTTGCAAGAGATTAAGACAACGTGAGAATTTATGTCACACTAAATGAGAAATCTCAAAGCCCCATGTTTTTTTTTATTTTTAAGATAAAGGAATGTTTTGCTAAATTAGATCTACGTCTTTATTGATCCTCAATTTTCCTCTAAAATTGTGCTCCATTTGCTTGCAGCTTACTCCGAGCATTTTGCTATGATAATTGTAGGTTTAGGGTTTGAATGTGAACATGCAATTGTTGAGTCATGGTTTCCCGCAGGTTTCCACCTAGCATATTTTATAGTTTTATCTACCTTTGGGGCTTTTGCAATTTCATTACATTAAACATGCTATAGAAGTACAATAAAGTGCAACAGAAAGTAATTAAGACATGTATACCGGAGATTCTTACTATTACTAAAAGGATAGTACATTAATCATGTCATAGTAATGTGTCAGAAATCAAAGAGAACCCAAGGAAAATACGAGCGAGTAAAACAAAACATGATGCAACAAACAAAAGACTCAGGATTGATCTAAAAGTTTAAGTTTTGGGAAAGCTTAAAGTCGGGACCGATGACCCTGATAATTCTTCTCGATAGACTCGGTAAGCAACATTAAGCATCATGTATGCGAGACCCAATATAAGTTAAAAGGCTACCAGCCAAAACATCAAAGAAAGGGCAATCCACAACCTAGTTTGTATGACTCACACATGAACTAATTTCAAGCAATTTTTTAAAACTTGAATTTTAATTTATCATGCAAAAGTAGCTTAGGATTGTAATAACTTTTGGTAAACAAAATATAATTTACATTAAAAATGTAAATTTTAATATTATGTGCGTGTAATTTGAAAATTTAACTCTTCATGAGTCAGTAACAGTGATAAGCTAAGACTATCAGCTACTTATGAGAGCAAGGTTTAAATGCTTACTAAATGTTAATGAGTAGTAATGTTAATCCCTAAACCTTTCACAGGTTCAAGATATATAGTACTCCTCACATACCTTGATGCGGTTATTGTCATCGGTCTTACCACCACAACTTTCAAACTTAAACCAGTTTAATGATCAATATGTGGCATTTTAATTTTCTCCGAAAACCCACAAGTGCTTAGCCACTTTATCCAATGTGCATACACTAGAGCACTACATTTTAATATTAGATAAGTTACAAGGAGGATTTTCATTGATGTCTGAATTAGTTGGGTACTGCATCATATCTTGGTGGGTCCCTAAGATTTTTAAGATGAAATTCTTCAACAAATCACAGTAAATCTAAATGTTTCGAGAAATATTCAAATCTTGCTAAAGTGTCTAAAGAATAACTTTGGACAACCTCAAACTATCTTTGATCATTTCAAGTTCATTATGGTTCTACTACATTGTTAATTTGATCATTCTAAGTTAAGTTAAAGTTTTATTATGATGATTTAAAATTACGCACAATTTTCATATTTTAAATAACCCCATGAGCTTGGTGCAAATGATTGATTTCCATATCTAATTAAGACTTACGTGGATGAACTGTTTAGGGGCATATTTATTATGCTTGAAGAAATTTTGCATTCTTACTCCTCGATTGAGTTAGAGTTCACTTATGATTGTAATTCATTCATTTACTAACCCTCAAGTGATTTTAGATCAAACTTAGTTGACTGCTAAGCTTTTAGGGTTTAAGGATAAATTTGCAATATTGAAAAAGCTCTATAATGGGGGTGATCTTGGATGAAAATGATAAGATTTTGTTCAACCAATAATTGGGGGGGTTCAATTTAATGAGTTGTAAACTTCATAAGTCAAATCTCCTCACTATGAATCATTCAATTTTATATTTCTTCAAATTCACAAATATTCAATTAATTACAATTTTGGGCTTTTGTAGAAAATGTTATGAAAGGTCGCTACCCTATTTCTCCAATTATGTTCAATCCGAAGAAAACCAATCTCTATAATTTAATCATTTCCCTCCAATTTAATCCTATATGTGTTTACCTCACTTTTGGTTGAGGTTTAGTTTTTCCTCTTTAGTAGCCTAAGGTCTAGTCATAGGACTCTTTATTGACTATTCTTAGAAAGATAGATAAGGAACCCTCACCATTAGAAATTCTACACTCCTCTTTACTCAACTTGAAGTTCCACATATTGGTCCTAACCTCTAGCACTTAGTAGGTGGGGTCACTACGGGGAAACTCAAAATGACCTTGGGTGTTGGTCTAGTGCTTAAGGTACATATTTTCACTCACAATACCTCACAATCCTAAACTTAAACTTCTAGGCTTCAGTCTCTTGATACTTTTGGGAGACTCATGTAGGTGGTCCCCTAAACCCACTAGCCCTAGCCTAGGGTTTAGCTAAGACCACTACATAGAGGACCCAGAATGGGGTTTCCATTGGTCCATGGCTTAATGATGGTGGTTAGCACTCCAACTCTACCAAGGTTTCCAACCTAGCCTTTTTGCCCCTAAACTCCCCCAAATTACCTAGATACCCTTGGGACCCTAAATTTGGGAAAAATTCTAAAATTTAACTAAAATATCCAAATTGGTTCAAAACTCATTTCGAACACCTTGAAAATACCAAAACTACCCAAAATCACCCAAAATTGTCCAAATTACCAAAATACACCTCCTTAGCCAAAAATTCTATAAATTCCAAAAAAATCCCAAAAATCCCAAAACGTCCCAAATATTCCTAATTTCATTTTCCTCAACTACCACATGACCCAACTTGGCCAATTTGACCATCTTTGACTAAAACCCCCAAATTGCCCTTTAAAGGCCCATATTTTCCCCAAATCACCTCAAATGTTTATCAAATTGGTCTCAATTTACCCCAATTTAGATTATAAACTCAAATTAGCTCTTCATATGACAAATATAAACCAAATTAAAGCCCAGTTGGTCCATGATTTGAACCCAATTTTGATTTAGATCAAAACCCCAAATTTGGCCCCATAACTTGGTTCCCCAAAATTAAACCCATGGCTTACTCAGCTTTCCACAATTTGTGTTGAAAAACCTTCATAATATTCCCATACATCAAAATTGACCTTCAATTGGCCTTGGTGAGGTCTCAATTTCATTTGATTTCAACCTAAGTCCAAAAAGCCCCAAATTTGCCCCAAATTGGCCATGTCTCAAAATCTCACCAAATTGATAGCCTTAGCCCCAAAATTTCCACTCTATTCCTTCATGAAAAATCTTCAAAACATCTTCCTTGATCATTTGGAACATTCAATTTGGATTTATCTCAAGGCTAACCCAACCTAGACCCAAGTCTAGCCCAACATGCCCAAATTGACCAAATTTAAAAAGTTCTCCAGATTGACCATCTAATTGAACTTAAAATCACTTCAACCCTTCACCAAAAATCTTAATAGCAATCATCTACACAATGTTGATCAATAAATTAGGCCAATTTACATGTCTAGCCTAGCCTAAAGCCAGGCTTTGATCACTTGAACCCACATTGAACTCATGCACTAAAGATGGCCTAACTACCCCAAAGTCACTAAATTAATGACTCCACAGCCATTAGCTGGACCCTATTGGCCAGCTTAAACCTCTTAAAACCACCTAAACTAAGCCATGGACCAAAGGTCTATTAAATTAAGGGATTTCATTCCATATTTGCTTAAGCTAAGGATATTTTTGCCAAAACAAAGCCTAAACACATTAAATTGCTGTGACATATTACTCTGGGTTCCATGAGCTCCTAGCCACCTCCCTCTAGCTGGTCAGCTGACGTACTTGCCAGAAAATGGCCAAATTAAGAGTCACCTCCATGGGATTAAACCTAATTTAAACCTAAGGGCCACCTCATCCAAATTAAATGTTGGAGCCTCTCTGCCCTCCACCTAGGCAGCACATTTCACCCCCCAGTTGGCCATGGCAGCAATCCTTAAGCCAATTTGTATAAAAGCTCCCCTCCATGGCCATGGAGGTAGTGCTAAAATTTCCCCTGAGAGACTTCCAAAAATTGATCCCAAAGCCTCTTTGAGACCTCCTGAGTGCAATCCAACCACCACATTGCCCTGAATCCCCTTACCAGAGCCCAATTTTGAGCTTAAATCTCTGCCTAAAACCAGGACAGAGCTCATTACACTCCTACACTCCAAGAAAATAAAATTAAACTCACCCACACCTTCACCACAGTGAAAGAAGGAAAAGCCCCATCAAAATCCCCTTCTATAGAGCCCCTAGCATAGCTCTAGACAAACGCCTGAAATCGGGCTTGGTCGAATTTCTACATAGGCTTTGCACCACATCCAGTGGCTTAATCCCTAGCCTCCTTAGATCCCAACGAACATGCCGAGCACCTCTGATTAAAACTTCACTTCTCAGAGCCAAGGTATTGAACTTTCCCTCCTCCCGAGCCTATTTTGATTCTCCATTTGATTAGGCTTAATTTAAATGCATGATTACCTTATAGATATGTTCGTCTCACTTAGACGAGTCCATAAGATCAAACCCGAAGTGATTTTGTTGAGTCTAGGCCGAGACCTTAGGGTTTTAGTGTGGACAGTCATGGGATCACACTGTTAGGGATGATGACGGGGAGTCGTCCGATCGCTCGTGCATGGGATGGATGGAGGAGATCGAGCCGGACAGCGCTTCCTTACATGAACCGCGGGCCGATTAAGTAGCTACCTGGATGGAGGCATCCAACCAGTGCGCGTAATGCGTGCCTTCAGAGCTGCTTAAGATCCAATCAGCGTCGTGCGTTTAAATAGAAAAATAGGGATTTTTTGAATTAATTAAATATCCCTAGATTTAAAAATTCATATCTTGGTGTAGAAAAATCATATAAATAAAATAAAAACACCCTCATGCTCAGTGAACAGAGGAGAACAATGATAAAATAATTTGGAGTCCATTTGATGCATATTTATTATCAATTAATTAAACACTGATTTGAATGTTCTAATTCTCCATGCATGTAGTAATATCACCATGACTTTAAATTTTAGCATATTGTTTCCTCTATCTTAGGGAACATCCTTTAATTTTTCCAAAGTTAGAGGAGGTCCCTAGAAAGAGATCCATATTTTTCAAGTTTAAGTCTATTATTTGCATAAATTAATCAGGATAATATGTTGCTCGAGAAATTCCAAGAAAATTTTGGAAGGTTCATTATGACTTGAGGACCCCTTGGAAATAATTTCATGAGTTAAGTCATTAAGAATACACTTAATCTTCACCAACTCTGAAATAAAAAAATAATTAATTTTGCATAACATAGACATCTAAATAATTTAATTTTTGATCTCCACTGTTGTTTAGGATCCAAAGAACTCACCATAAAAATTTCAAAGCATTTTGAGTTCATTTGGTAACTTACGTTAATTTTTTTAAAGATAAATATCATTTTAGCACTTAAATGATTTTTAAAAATCAAAATATAACTTAAAAATTTTTAAAAACTTATTTTTTTAGTTCTTTTTTATTAGAGGTATTTTCTAAAAATAAAATGGTATTTCAAATAAAAACTTGATTTTTAGCCTATTTTTAGATATTTAAATAATTAAAAATCCATAAAAATCACAAAAATAATAAAATTCATGAAAATGTTATAAATTGCTGCCTAAGAACTTATGAACAATTGGGATTCTTTTTCTCAATTTTATAAATAAAGATATTAAATTTTGAAGCTTAAAATAATTTTTAAAGGCTAAAATTGGATTTTTACTAAAATAATTTCAATAATTCAAGAAAAAATTATAAAAATGTGACAATTATTTGTTTGTGTCCTTTGACATTAGAGAGATTTAATAAAAATAAAAAAGTTAATTTTCCACATTTAAAATATTTTATAATTAATAAACACCCCAGAACATAAAATAATCTTAAAATTCAAATAAAATTTAAAAAAAAAAAACATGAAATTTGGTCTAAAGGCTTCCCTGGTCTAAGACAACCTCCAATAAAAATTTTAAGGGATTAAGATTTACCTTGGTCAAGTTAGAAATTTTCTTTGAAAAATCATATTTTTGCATTAAAAATAATTATATAGATAAATTAAATTTTGAAAAATCACACTTTCTCCTCTAATATCTCAATTGACCCATGAGTGCGGTAGGATAAAATTTCCAAAGTCATTTGGATTAAATTTGATAAATTATGAAGTGATTGAGTCTTAGGGGCTTAGTAGTGACTTAGGTTAAATCAAGTTTCATTTAAATAAGGATTAGAAAAGTAAACATCATTAAAACATCTTTAAAACACTACAGGCCCAAGTTAAAATTTGGCTAAGTCTCTTAAACTTGCCTCTTTAAGGGTCTTCACCCACATAATTCTTAAATTGAATTACGAGTGATAATTACCCTATTCTTAGGGATAATTGAGACATCAATGCTCACTGAGCACTAAGGGTGTTTACAGGATGAATTATTAAGCAACATAATAAGTTTAAAAAAACTCAGGATTTTACACCAGACAGCTAGAGAGTAGCACGGATCAGCTTCTTTCTCGAGATCTATTGGATACCTTGGAGATATACTAAACTTAATATGTTTTGCTTGACAAATATCATCCTTAATCAAAGTAATAAGGACCCACCAAGATATGACCTAGCGTTAGGTAGGTCACCAAAATTTTACTTTCCTGTTTCATATAAAATGCCTTAACATGGATTTTAAGTTTGAGGTGGTGGAACAAGAAGACTTGTCAGGTATACTTTTATAGTTTACAACATTGTCTTTCTTGTACTTTCATGCTATACTTTTATGCTTATACAAAATTTGCATGCTAAACAATGATGTCTCTCTGCATGAAAATTAAAACTATCTGGATAGCCACAAATCCTAAACTAAAACTAAAACTAAAATCAAGCAAGATAAAATTCACCTCAACAACATTCAAAATATAAAACAACTCAAAATTTAATCAAAAACATCATACAAAACTACAATTGCAACTAAATTAATTTATCTCTATCGGATGATCGGGAATCCCTCGGAGGAGGTAACCCACGGTTGCTAACGAGACTTCCCACGGTCTAGATGAAATTATGGAACTCATTAAGTTGAGTTTATTAAGTTCATTTGGACTAAGCGAATCCAATAGAAAATAGTGGTACCAAAATGAGGGAGCTGTAGGATCCTAACTAGTATCGCTCTAATCAACTTTAACATGTTTCCATAAAATTTAAAGAACTTCAACCATTGGGCCACTTGATTTGACATCATAACTTGGCACACTAGAAAATTCAAACTCGTCGAGGCAAAGAGCTTGGAGCTAACATGGTGGGCAGCATGACCATCTTCAACAGTAAAACATGTCTTTTCCAACTAAACCAATCTTCCTTCCTTAGACTTAAACAACAAAGCAATAGGACTTCGAGGTTACTTGCTTATGCAATGTAAAACCTCACCTTTTCTTTAGGCCTTTGTATAGCCCTACTATATAATATAAGCCCTAAATCATCTTAGGATTTTGAGGTTATAGTTTGTCATGACCTAAATCCTCACATCTTTCAGGCTATTTGTGTGATCGTTTCACACGAATGTAAGCCCTAACTAATAAATTCTCACATCTTTCAGGCTATTTGTGTGATCATTTCACACGAATGTAAGCCCTAACTAATAAAATGTTCATCACGACCTAAATCCTTACATCTTCCAGGCTATTTGTGTGATCATTTCAGACAAATGTAAGCCCTAACTAATAAAATTGACAGGATTAAACACCTAAATATTTCTACTCAGAAATGAAGCCAAACGTTAGGATAACTTGGGAAGTCACTGAGGTTCTCTTCTAGATCAATGACATCCCCTAGTTCTTCCTCCTTTGAACTCTACAACAAAATATTCTAAACATGAGCAAATCCCCTTCCACACCTCTACGTCTGATCTCATTGAAAAGTCCTACCCTTTGAAACTCCTTGAAGATAATATTTCCAAGTTTTTATCGAGAGTCTTCTAAGGTGACTTTGGTCATTTAAGATGTAATTAACTATAAAAGCTTGCCTTTATAGGAAGTATGTCTGAACTCAGCTTAATATAAACCCTATTTAATTATTTATATTAAATAAGGGAACTTGTAGGCAAATATAAAGGTTTCACAGACCAAACAGATGTCATACATTCCTTAGTTTATTTGATCGAGCCTCATCCTCAAGTCTTATGTTTATCCTTCGAGATAGATACAAGATTTGAGGTACAGTGCTCTTTCATTTAAACTATGAAAAATATGGGGTCTATTTGATTTCATATTTTTCTAAACTAAATATACATGTAAATTAAAATGTCTTTCCGACGCGGGCAATGAGATTTCAATTTCGGTAACCGACAGCTTGTTACAGGCACCCCTCCAACCAAAAATAGCGCCGATAAAATGTTAAAATGTAAAATTCCAAAAATACATCTTTCGCCAATTGTTTAAACACTCTAACTATCATGTTTTATTTCAAATAGTCATGAAACTTCACTGACCTCCTATTCATGAGTTAATTGAAACATCCAATAAAAAATTATATTTTTATAATATTTATTTATTTCATTAGAATTATTTTAGTCAACAGTTATGAATTTACCATGTTAATTAATTTACTTAAAAAAATAACTTCCCTTAACTGATAAGCTCAGATAAATTGAATTTACATTATTTTTATTTTTTATAATTATTTTGATTGAAATAATGATAATTAACATAAATAATTAGATTTTTTAATTCTACGGGTGTTTCCTAACTTCAGAAAAATTGGGGAAGATCACTAGGTTCATGTAGAATAAGCCCTTAAATTTTCATGTATCTTTGATGAATATTAAATTATTTATGATTTAACTAAACTTTGAAGTTTTTAATTAATTAATTACTACATATTAAAAATAATTTTAATAAAATTTTTGGTCCACATTATTCTCCCATATTCGCTGAGCTCATGGGTATTTTTATTTTATTTTTGTGATTTTTCTACACAAATATATGATTTTTTGAAGTTTTATAGCATTTTCTATAATTAATTAATTCGAAACCCCTAATTACCTACTTATCCAGGTCGGTGCTACCTTATTCTAGGAAGATCTGAAGCTCCATAATCCGCTCCATCATATGATGTGATTTCCACCTCGTCTACCTCATCAGTACTTGGTTTCGTCTTTATGAAACCCTAAAATAATGTGAATTAAATCAAACTAACACCAGAATAACATCGAGACGCTCAACTAAAACAACATGATAGATTTTTATTGGTGACACGTTCCAAGTAGCAACCATGTCAACCTGTAGTTCACACTCTGTTTTGTCGTTCAGCTCGATCTCCATTGCTAATTTAATACACAATATCATCCTATTATCAGCCTCAAACTAGCTATAAAATGAAACAATTTACACTAGAATGCTAAGATCTCATTTGATACTAAACAAAATTAAGTAAAGTTAGATCTTATACCATCAGTTAAGTTATACGCACTTATCTATAAGGCTAAGTGGACATGCAATGGTCATTCGTTCCATAAAGATCCAAAACCACAATAGAAAAAAGAGTCTTAAAGTTATACCTTAGTTTAAGAGGTGATGACTCAGTTGGATGGCTTGAGAAGTTTCATCTTGGTCGCACAAACCTCCAATTTTTTATTTGAGTTGTCGATATATCCAAGTATGAACTCAAACAAAAATTTACTCGCGTCTGGTCTAGAGCTTTGGTAGAAGGCTCGGGAAAGCAAAATTTTGATTGTAGGTGTGATTTTAGTGTTCATGGAAGCTTTTGGGATAGTAAATTTTGAAATTTGGTGGAGTTGATTTAGTAGTAAAAAAAATATCTTCGATTGGGGCTTCGAATTTAAGGTTTTTAGGTGGAGGAGAAGGATTAAAAACCATGGGATGAAGTTCACAGAGCTGTAAGAAGGATTTGGAAGGAATTCAGTAGATCTTTCTTAGGGTTTATGCACATACAATGAAGGGTGGTGAATTTATAGACCAAAAAATGGTGATCAATTGGCCAAGCTAGGGGTGGAAAATGTTTCTTTTATGGTTTTGAGGTGGAGGCAAGGCTCCAATGCGAGTGATCCAAGTAGGATGGGGTGGTATTTTAAATTTTTCTTATAAGTGCAGCTTGGGTTTGGGTTTTATGGCAACCAAGGTGGCCTGCAAAGGTGTGGAAGGTTGTTATCATTTTGAGGAAGTGTAGGGATGGAGCATAGAGTAGTGAATTGCTCTGTGCAAGGTGTTCAAGGGTTTGATGTAATAGAAAGAGTTTTGAATTTATATTACACTTAACATGGGCTTTAGTCATGAAAACATGTTTGGGCTGGTCTCCAAAATTTTTAAGGTTTCTATCTAGCTTGGGGAAGAGGGTTGTTAAGTCTCTATCCAAGAGATGAGGGATTAAATTTTATTTAGAAAGTGAAACAATGAATGAAGTACGATGCTTTTGGCCAAGAGTGGAAATGGATTCCTCCATTTTCCATTTTGGTGAGTGTATTTGTGTAAAGTGTGTAGATTTCAAGTGATTTCATGTGGAGAAAAACAAGATTTTAAGTACTTTGAAGGTATTATTGGTTGTGTTATCATGGCTGTATTGGGGTGGTGTTGGAGTTGAGCGGCGATTGTTGTGTTATTAGCGATATTATTAGGATTATTATTGAGTTGTAATTAGAGTAGGAATGACAGGGTGGGGTTATTAGTGTAGGAATCATAACATTTTTATGATGTTCATTGTGATGAATGAAAAATTTGAATGTTACTGCAGGCGTATTGCTCGATGAGGGGTGTTATCGCAGGGAGTTGCGCTGTGCCGCGGGGGTAGTGTTTTTGGTGGTGGTATTATGGTTGTATTATGGTGTTATTGTGGTTTCACAATGCATTGCCACATGGTTATGCCATGGTGGTTTTATTGTGGGGGTATTGTGGTAGTATTTTGGTGTTATTGGTGTGTAATATTGGTGTTTTTATGGGGTTATGCCACAGTCATGTGGTGGTGTTATTTGGGTATGGTCGTGATAATGAAATCATGGTTTTTTTTGGTGTTATTAGTGGTTTTATTTACTTGTATTTAGCCCAAATCAAGCATAAACCAAACTTAAACCCTTTTCCTACTTCATATCAACTCAAAGACAGATGATAGAAGTTAATTGATGAATTTTAGTGATTATCATGAGGGATGTTTGAGTGGGAAATTGATAGTTTTTTCAATTTATGTGGAATTTGATGTGAATCAAATTTGATTTTGGATTTGAGTTAAAATTTAATGTAAAATGTATATTTTTGGATGTTGTGTGAGATTTAATGCAATTTAAAGTGGATTAGTCAAGTTGGTGGTCATGGAAATGTCGGTAGCTTTAATCTTTGAAAATAAATTTTGATTTAATATACATTTAACTTTGATTTGGAAAAAAAATATTAATTTAATTTTAAAAGATATGATAGTAACAACATCTCATGTATTATATAGTTTAAATAATTAAACACAACACTACATATAAACTAAAGAATCTTTTGACATTTGTTTAGTCTACAAACCATGTGTGCGACCAACAAGTTCCCCTATCTAATATATGTATTAGATTTGGTTTATATTACATGGGTTTTACAGATCATTATAGGGCAAGGTTCTATAGTTAACTACATCTAAAATGACCGAAGACATTTATAAAAAACCCTCAATAAAGATCGGAGGTTTCATCCTCAAGATAATTTTTTAAGGTAGTTCGTAATGGATAGCAAGTAGGATAGGGTTAAGTAAGAACAATTATTTTAAGAGTCAAAGGAGTGAATACTTGGGGATGTTACAGAATAGAGTCGAACCTCAATGACTTCCCAAGCTATGTTAGTGATGGGCATTATATTTTCAAATTCATTTTTGTTCAATCCTGCCATTTATTAAATATATGGCTTATACTTGTATAATATCCAATTATGCAAATAACTCAAAAAATAAGAGGATTTACATCGTATCAAACGATGACCTCAAAATTCTAAGGTGCATTAGGGCTTACATTGCATAATGTACAAAATCCTAAGAGGTTGAGTGAAGTTTTATGTCCCACCAGGCAGACGACCTCGAAGTCCTTTGGCTTATTTTTCTAATTCTATGGAATGGTATAGCTGGTGTCGACTTATTTTTCTGTTGTAGATTGTCTTCATCATTTGGTTACGGTTTGCATAAACGCTCCTCTTTAAGTAAAACTGAAGGATTATGTGTCTTATGAACTATGATCGTTTATGTTTTATGTTTTGGTTTTTTTTGCTATTGTTGTTTGAATGTTTGGGGGGGTTTAAATTAAGTTAAGTGACATCACTCAAGATCTCATGGTTCTATTATTCTGGCACCACCATTTTCTCTTCAACTTAGTCTAAAAAAGTAGTTAAATTTAATTAGATCAAAGAATTCTTGTTAGCAATCGTAGGTTCCCTCATTTGAGGGATTCTTGTAAACCCAAAAGAAGTAGATTAAGTGCATTCAAAGGTTTAGAGATGTATTATTACTGTTGAAGTTGTATTTTTAGCAAGTAAATTGAAACATGCATGGGTAAGAAAATTATGTAAGGTAGAGTAGTAAAAGTGCAGTACATAAATTATAAGGTGCGTATTTGATGTTCCTACTGCAACTACAATTTTTAGTAGCATAAACTTGGTATAATAAATTGGAAGAATTTTAAATGAGTTGCAAACAATATGACACAAATGAAACCCAAAACAAGTCATCCAAACTTATGAGCAATTAAAACATATCCAGATTTCACATATGGAAGATCGAGAGTAAGTGAAAGGCATTGGTGAAGGTGGAAGCTCATAGATGGGTTGTTTGTTTTATTATCTAACAACGGAAAAAGACACCATCATAAGAGTTTGAGGAAGGGCAACTCTTAACCTCAATCCAAGTAATTAATCAGTATACCTTTATAAGATTTCATGAAAAAATTCTCTTAGTTTTTTAATGCAAATAGGTTCATTTAAAACTCAAAAGTAATCACATCACCAAAAGGATTTTTTTTAGGTTTATAGTGTTAGAAATGTTTTGTAAAATACTATAGTCCTAAAGATAATCCTTCTAATTAGATTAGGAGTACCAGCAACCTAGTAAAGGTTGGGGCAACACCTACCAGCGGTTGATGAACAACATCATCAGTCGTACCACCTTTCCCAACTGATCCATGGAGTAGGAGATAATATTCTAAATCCCCCTTCATATCCTTCATTTAGCACACATAAGAGATCTCATCATCGCCCTCACCACAAAGACCTTTATCTAGCACTAGCTCGATGATCCATTTGCAGCATAAACAAATATCCCCAATTGCTCACAAGGATTTGAATACATTATTGAAGACTCAAAACTATGAGCATTGGGTTTAAATGTAGGATAAGTGGTTTAGGATATTGTGTTGGAATTGGTGCATTAACAGGACCTGAATTATTTTTTGGTGGATCCCTAAAATATTTTGCGTTTGATTTTCTTCAAGGAACAGTAATAGGTTCAGATGTACATCAAACTGTCTGAAATCTTGCAAAGGGGTTTGGGGCATAACCCTAAACCACTTTAAAAATTTCTACATCATATCAAGTTTTGCTAATCTTATTATGTCATTGAATTAACAACCCTGTTTAAGTTATGTTATAGTTAAGGTGTGTTAACTTGTGCTCAGTGACCAGACCTGCAATTACATAATTATTTAATTTTGGAGATATGGCCAAAATCTTGACGCAACTTATATTTAGCTGCTATTGTGAAAAATTATATATGATATAAATATGATAAGATGTATTTACACACAAGGGGTACTACAAAAGTATACATCTTGTTTCAAGTAATATAAGATTTTGTTTAAAAATCCAGTATCTATCCAATGAGGAAAATCTAAAACTCCTATAAAATTGACTTTAATAAAACCAACTATTAATTGTATAAATACTTCAATGGAAATGATTGCAAGCTATTGAGAAATATCTAATCCTATAGAATTAAGGAAATGCTAATGTGCTAAAAAATGCAAAATGTAAATGCAAGGTTATCTAAAAAGGTTTTAAAATTCAAAGTTACTTCTTTTCTAATCTATTAATGTATGAAGAGATCAAATTTGTGTAAAACATCCTTCCCCATTCAATGAGTTTATATTTAATGTAGGAGAATAATTTTAAAATATGACTAAGCTATTGTGCCAAATAGAAGAAATTGTTTTCTTTAACCTCGATCAAGCGTTTAAAAAACTTTGGCTAATCCAGAGTTTTGTTCTTAAACACAATGTTAGAATGGAAAGATACTAGCTCTAACTCTAGAGCTCCCACTTCCCCTCGTTTGTGGGCTATAATCTCACTTTAGTTTCCAAACATCGAGACCAAATTGTGAATTTTAGTCTCTCACCCTAAAATCTCCAATTCTATGCCCATCAAAACTTACTTCCTTAATTTTTTGTGCTTAACCTCTAGGACTGAATTTTCATCCATGAGACTAAATCTGATTCTTACTATGTTGGAGCATAGCCCATTTCTGTTCACTATATTTTAACCAAGTTTTAAAAAATCAATTGGTTAGATTGATAAGTAAATGAAGCATAAAGTTTGAATCATAACAATTTATGGAATTTTAAAAGCACTTGTACTAAACTAAAGTCCTACACAAAATTATTCCTTATTGCAGGGAGAAAGAAAAAGGAAACTACTCAGATCTCATGGGGAAAAAATAACAACACAGGAATTTATAGGTAAATATAAGTTTACAAGACAAGAAAAAGTAAAAAAAACAAAGTACAAAACTTATATTAAACTCCTTCCTAAGCAATCCTTCAAGTTCCTTTAAATCACTCACCCTTCTTACAATTCACTCCAAAATTTCATGGAATTACTAGTGAAGAAGATATCTCTCACATCTCCTCTTCTCCTCCAAATCCATAACAAGCCTCCAAGATTTTCTCCTCTCTAGAAAGAATCCACTTCTCAATAAAAGACTCCCTTTTCTTCCCCATAAAAGTCTCTCTTTTGAATCTCTAGAAGTCTCTTTAAATAGAGCTCTCAAAATCCCAAAGATTCTCTTTAACACCTCTTTAAAATTTATCCAATTTTAATGGATCTTCTAGATAACCATCACTAACACCTAGGCTCCACGCTCTCTGTTGTTTAGTGCTATTCTAGTGCGTAGGCTCCAAATCAAAAATGGCTTTTTGCATCATTTTACTCCAATTTGCTTCATTTTTGCTCCATTTGCTCTATTTACTCCATTTAGTGTTCTTACAACCAAAAACATCAAAAATATATTTCATTAAAGCACAATATCATAAAAAATAGGCATTAAATGTATAAATAAAGATAATATATTTTAGGCATGTCAAAATCTCCCAAACATAGTTTTTACATATCCTCAAGTAACTTTTTTTGTTCTGAAAAATATCTTCACATGACTTAATATGTGGTAGTGAGTTTCATTAAATACCTCTATAGTTTTGTCTTAATAATGTGGTAGTCATGAAGTTAGGAAATTCTTAATAATTCAACTTAGAAAAAAGGCATAAGAATATTTTGCAATTAAGTATAGGAATTCTAATTCCTCTATTCATTTCAAAATATAATTGAAGTTTGAAAAACATAGGAGTTTCAAAAAAATAACCGATAGAATTTGAGAGAACTCTACTAGTAAAAGTAAATTAATATTGCAGAAAATAAAAGCTCAAAAATGTAATTAAGTCTCTTTCTTTAAAAGGATTTCTGTGAAGTCACTTTTTAACTACATCCCCTCAAGCTTCTCCTTACTTTCACGTATTATTTTTTTCTTTATTTTTCTATTCTTTTTCTTTTTTTTCTTTCAGAAACATTTTCAATCCTTTCTTTTTCTTTTTCTCAGTGAGGATTAATATATCTAGAGCAACCTTTAATGATTTTGAACTTCATTATCCTTCTATTAAAGTTAGAAACTCATCACATTTTTTTATTTTGATAATTTGCATTATTTTTCAAAAATAATTTTTCATAGAGTCTCAATTTTTTATAGTATAGATCTAAGATCCTTAGTATTTCAATAGACAATTTATTTCCTACTTTAAATAGTAAAACTATATTCCTATTCTCTTTTACTTAACATCTTTATACTTAGAACTAATCTTTATCACCAAAAATTTACTTAATTCTTACCACAACATTTATAGATTAGAAAAATATAGTTCTATGAAAATAATACCACTACCTCATATTACTTTAAAAAGATATTTTCTTTGGATAAAGTTTCTTAAGGACAATTACAATTATGTTTTTTAATAGTTTTTCTCCCTCTCCCAAACTTATTTTTTTCTTAATAGATTAAAACATTTATAACTGAAAAGATAAAGTCAAGATGAAAATTTTAAAAAAGATTTCTTAAAAAAAATGTGTAACATGAAAATATGTAAGTACAGGAAGCATATATACAATAGCAGTAGAGCCTAATTAACATGTATATAACAAAAATAAATTGCTAAGTAAATGAGTTTTCTTAAACAACATGCATGGACAACAACAGCAATATAGTAAAACATCTAATTGTGCAACAACAAAAACACTAAGCAGTATAATAAGTCCAAATTACAACAAGTTCATAACATCAACTTTTACATTAAAGAGTTCAAGTCATTAAATAAAATAAATAAATACAAAAAAAAAAACACATAAAGATACTAATCCTCATGATCATCTTCATCTGTCTCTTCATTAATCTCCTCCGCATATTCCTTATACTCCTCTATGTGATAGTTCAAAATGGAAGACAGGGTGAAAACTGAACATTATGGTCTCTATGCAGAAATATCACAAAAGATGAATTGAAATTGCTATCATAGATATGTTTGAGTTTCAAGTATCCTTGGAAATGATCAATCTAATAATCAATATCAGTCACTTTGCCCTGGAGTTATGTTATGTCCTGCGCCAAAGCCTGATAATCATTATGAAGATCTTATAGAGTGGCAAAATATTGAGCAGCAGTACAAGAAGTATATGGTCTGGATGTAGAGATTGAAGGAATATCTGAACCTCCTCCCATATATCTCATTCTAGCAAGCAACTCATGGACTTGAACATTGGTTTTATAAATAGGCTTAAGAGGTTGCATCTGTTCTTCCCAACTCTCATATCTCACCTTTAATTTCTTACATAAAGTAAACACTAGGGCATGGAAACCTAATCCACCAGAACACTCACTCCTAGAAATTTTTTTTTGATAAACTATAGATCCAATATTTATATTCTTCATCTATTGAATGTAAAAGTTCAAATATGCTATCTCCTTGGTCATCTCACTAAGATGATTAGTGGGACGAAGTCACGCAAAAATAAAATATTATCATGCCTAAGGTAAAGAAGTTTACCTTACGGTTATTCTTAATTTTCCAAACTCATCTTCCATTAGTTAAAAATGTAAACACCTTGTCCAACTATGATGTAGAAAACTCAAATGAAGAATACTCACAGTTCATAACTTTTAAAAACTGGAATAGAGCATTGATGCATTCAGGAGTAACTTCCACTCTTCTTCCTTGAACATAATATTGATCAACAGAAGCTTCAGAGAATTGGCATAAAGTTCTTGGACAAAAGAAATTATTGCAACTACGGTGAAGTAACAAAAACTTTCCTAACACTTGGTTATAATGAATCTTTCAAATGCTCCCCAAGAGTTGGACATGCTAAAGGATTGCAATCCATGATTTATGACATCCAGTGAGATCTCAAAGTTATATTACTTCAAAACCTTAAGAAAAGTGCAAAATTTCTCTATTTTGCGATCCTATTATCGTGGCGCTTAAGTGTCAAGCTCTCTGTATTCGAGTGCTTAGGCGCCAATGCATAATAAAATAATGGATCATCATAGGTCCAAAATACACATCATAATTTCCCCTTATTCATGAATTAAATCCTTTTAATTAGTAATAACACATGTTCAACTCTTAAACTCTATTAATCAAATACATAAAAATCTAAACAAACTAAACTCAATTTAATATGATAATTATGGGTTGCCTCCAACAATTCTCTTGGTTTAACGTTGTCAGCCCGACGTATCCACATCTTTCTCATGTTGACCCAACTTTATGATTTCATTAGATATAGATCTATTTCCATAAAATTAAGGTTTCAGCCTATGTCCATTCACTTTGAAAATTTTATCATTTTTTGGATCCTTAATATGCACAACACCATAAGGATAAACTTTTATCGCAATGAATGGCCCCTAACACCTAGACTTTAATTTCCAAGAAAATAATTTCAATCTTGAATTTTATAGTAAAACTTCTTTTCCATGTTTTAGATTCTTTATTAAAATCTTCTGATCATGCCATAATTTCAACTATTCCTTGTAAATCTTTGCATTATCATATGATTCATCTCTGATTTTTTCAAGCTCATTTAATTCCAAAAATTGTCTCTCACTAGCAACTTTCATGTTATAATTAAAGTCTTTGATAGCCCAATAAGCTTTTTGTCTAATTCTACTGTTAAGTAACAAGCCTTCCCAAATTTTAATTTATATTAGTTCATTCCTATAAGAGTTTTATATGCCTTCATAGAAGTTCATAATGCTTCATCCAGTCCATTAGACTAATCCATCCTATTAGGGTTTATAGTTTTCTCTAAAATTCTTTTAATTTATCGATGGGATAATTCAGCTAGATCGCTAATGTGAGAATGATAAGCAATGGTAATTCTATGTATAATACCATATTTTTTTTACTAATGTATCAATCTTCTTATTTCTAAATTGACTTCCCCTATTTGTAATTATGACTTTCGACATCCCAAATCTTTTAAAAATATTTCTCTTTAAAAATTATGCAACACTTCTAGCATCACAGGGAGGTAATTCAACAGCTTTTATCCACTTTAGAACATAATCCACAACAACAAATATGTATATATTTCCGACGGATGGTATAAATGGTCCCATAAAGTCTAAACCCTAAACAACAAAAATTTCAAGCTCTAAAGTGACATTGAGGGGCATTCCATTTCTTTTAGAAATATTGCCTACCTGATGACATCAATCACATGTTTTTCTATCAGAAATAACATCTTTAAATATTGTAGGCCAATAAAATCCAAAATTTAAAATTTTATGTGCAGTTTAATCAATACCAAAATCTCGCCCAAAATTAAAAGCATGAGATTTCTGAATAATTTGTTGAGTTTCTTCCCTAGGAACACATCTTCTAATAATTTGATCCTTGATTTTGCATCTTTCTTCAACATCAAATATTTAATAGTATAGTTATCTCTATACACTGTACATTTACTTACAATAAAATAAGACAAATTTATCAAAGGCATATACTATTGCTAATAACTTTTTTTCAAAGTAGTATAATTAATTTAAGCTTCATTAAGAGTTTTATTAGCATATTGTATTAATTCAAAAATTTTATCTTATTTTTGTCCCAAAACAACCCAAACAGCATAATCACTCGCATTACACACCAACTCAAATGGTTTCCTCAAATTAGGTGACACAGTAATAGGAGCAGTGATTACTTTTTCTTTTAATAACTCGACGATATTTAGGCACTGCTGATTAAAATTAAATAAGGCATATTTTTCTAAAAGTTGGCATAGAGGCTTAGTAACTTTCAAAAAATCTTTCATGTATCAGTTGTAGAAACCAACTTGTCCAAATAAAATCCTAACTCCTTTCATTTTAGTATAAGGAGGTAGTTTAACAATAACTTAATATTTTGTTAGATCTATTTCCAAACTATTTTTAGAAATTTTATGTTCAGGTACAATTACCCTAAAATAATAAATTGTCATTTATCTCAACTGAGAACTAGATTTGTCTCTTCACAATGTTTTAGTACTTTTCCTAAATATTTTATACATGATTCAAATGAAGTACCAAACACTGAAAAGTCATCCATAAAAGCATCTATTCCTTTCTCAATTAAATCATAGAAAATTTACATCATACATCTTTGAAAAGTTGCAGGTGCATTACATAATCCAAATGACATCCTTCTAAAAGCAAAAGTCTCATAAGGAGTCATGAATGTGGTCTTTTTTTATCCTCATTAGCTATAGGAATTTGGTGATAGATGGTATGTTCATCCAAAAAGAAGAAATATTTGTGACCCATTATCTAGTCTAACATTTGATCCAGAAAAGGTAAAGGAAAGTGATATTTCCTAGTAGAGAGATTTAATTTTCTATAATCAATGTAGATTTTGCCACCATGTGACTTATCAATCAAGAATTAATTCATTTTTTCAATAACAGATACAATTACTCCCCCTTTCATAGGAACACAGTGGATAGGATTAACCCAAGCACTATTTGAAATAGGATAAATAATTTGAACATCTAAAAACTTTATAATTTCTTTCTTATAAACTTCTTTCATTATACAGTTCAGTCTCAATTGTGGATCAGCCCTCGGTGTATGATTCTCATCCATTAAAATTTGTTGAATACAAATTAAAGGACTAATTCCTTTAATATCAGTTATCGTCCATCCAAATGATTTTTAATAATTCCTTAAAACTTCCATTAATTTATGTTGTTGATTTTTAATTAGGCCTGAGGATATTATAACAGGTAATGTAGATTAGTTTCCTAGAAAAACATACTTTAAATGCATAGGACGAACTTTCATCTTTAGTTCAAGCAGATTTTTTATTCAAAGACAAAAAGATCTGATGTTTTCAATCCTGTCCAACAACTCAAATTTTCTTGAACATAATTTGTATCTTCATTAATATTTTCATCTTTCAAATCAATATCTTCTTTATTCTTAATTTATTATTTTTCTAATTCATCACCATAATGTTCCTTGAAATGATTGATACTCAGTTGATTGATAAGTTCCATTCTAAAAAATTCATCCTCTCTTCCCTTTGATGGATATTTCATTGCTTTTGATATATTGAGTGTCACTTCCTGATCATTGACTCTCATGGTTAACATACCTTTTTGCACATCTATCATAGCTCTTTTAGTAGTAAGAAAAGGTCTCCCTAAAATTAGTGGGATTTCTTTATCTTCCTCCATATCTAATACAATGAAATCAACATGAATAAAAAAATTTATCCACCTTTACTAACACATCTTCTATAATCCCCTTTGGGTAAGTAATTGATTGATCAACTAACTGAAGAGTTATAGAGGTGGGAGAAATCATTCTTAAGCCTAACCTTTAAAAAATAGATAGAAGCATAAGGTTAATGTGAGCCCCTAAATCACATAAAACTTTCCCATATAACATATCTCCTATTTCACATGGAATAGTAAAGCTACCAGGATCTTTTAGTTTCTTCTAAATTGTTGCGCTACACTCTTCTCTGAGGACAATTGTCTCATTGTCTATAATCTTCCTCTTCTTGTTAAAAATTTTCTTCATAAACTTTAAATAGCTCGACATCTGCTCTAGAGCTTCAAAAAATGGAATATTACTAGTTAACTTCTTAAAAAATTTTAAAAACTTTGAAAATTGTTTATCTAATTTCTAATATTGAAGTCTTTAATTTAAATTAATCTTCATTGGAGAAATATGTTTTTCTAGGTGTTGTGGAATATCTTCATCAAACATTTTAAATTCTTTTCTCTCTTTCACAATTTTAATCTCTTTCTAAACTCTTGTCTTCAATTCTCTTCCACTTCTTAATTGGACAACTTTAAGTTGCTCTTTGTTCCAGTCTTTATGATTAACTTCTGTATTAATAAGAAGACATGCCTAAATCTTATTGTTAAGGGAATTAGCAAATTGTTCTAGTTGATTTTACATATATTTATTTTTTGCTCCTTGACTATGTAATTGATTAAACATATGTAACACCAGTTCTTCTATAGAAAAGTTCTTCCCTTTAAAATTTGGAAGATAAGATGGTCTATATTTAGTACTTCCCTGTCTGTTCCAGTTTCTTAAAGGGTTCGCTTGATTATTTCCTCATTGTTGGTTAGTTCCACCAGAATTGTTATGCCACTTAAAGTTGGCGTGGTTTTTCCAACCTGGGTTGTAAAAGATAGAATAGAAGTTATTAAGTTTATTGTTAGTTACCTTCAAAGTCTCAAATATAGGAATGTCGGAATCAATCATTTTTCCAAATGAATCTTCCTTAATCACTTGAGGTGTTTTGAGATAAATTCATTCCTAATTGATCTAACTTACTTGATATTGCATATACTTTATAACATAAAAATAGCTTCAAAATCATGAACACTAGATATTCTTTTAGGGATTACCCATTCAAAAGGCCTTTGAAAATCATCTGTAGCCATTTCTTCAATTAAAGAATAGGCTTCAACAAAAGGTTTCGACATTAATGATCCACCATCAGTAGCATCAATAGTATATCTCAAAGGTCCTATTAACCCAATAATAATGTTTGAATTATTAACCAATCGAACAAATAATGGTGTTCACACTTCCTAAGAAGTTCATTAAGTTGCCCTAAAGCCTCGTATATTGACTCTCCTTCAAACTGAGAAAATGATTTATTATCATTTCCATGCTTAGCAGTCTTTGATAGTGGAAAATACTTAGCCAAAAATTTATATTCTAGGTCACTCCAGGTCCTAATTAGTTTAACCAAATTTTTACTTTATCCATTAAGAAAAAAGGAAAAATCCTAAGTCTAACAACATCAATGGAGACACCATTATATAGAAATCTGGCCCAAAGTTCTAAGAAGCTTGCAAGATGTAAGTTAGGATCTTTAGATGGAGTTCACCCAATTGGTTATTTTGTGCTACTGAATGATAGCAATGTTTAATTCAAATGTATTAGCTTCTATGATAGGAGTTTGTATACTTCAATGAATTTTATCTACTGTAGGGTTAGCATAATCTCTTAATGGTTTTGGTACATTCTCATCAACTTGATTTTCTAAATTATTATGTATATTATTTGTCATTTCTTTCAATTTTTTTTTAATTTTCTAATAGTTTACTCTTATTCAAAATGGTATGGTACTAAACCTTCAGATCCTGCACTACACATACACTTTTTAAAGATAAATATTAAAATAAAAAAAACTATCTAAAATTTAAAAAAAAAATCTTTTCTTACATTCTTAAATATATCAACACTATAATTTTTCTACAATTCAAACTTAGGACAACGATGTCAAAAGCTTGTCCCAATTTATATTTAGTGGCTAGTGTGCAAAATTAAATATCATATAAAGATGATAAAAGGATTTAATTCGTAGGGGTACTATGCAAGTATACTTATTGTTTCAAGTAAAATATGATTTTCTTTAAAAACCATGTATCGATCCTACAAAGAAAAGCCAAAACTCATATAAAATTGAATTTAATAAAACTGACTATTAGCTATGCAAAATACTTATATAAAAAATGATCGCAACGTTTTGAGAAATATCTAATTCAATCGAATTAAAGGAATGCTAGTATGCAAAGTAAATGCAAAACTTAAATGCAAGGCGATTTAAAAAGATTTTAAAATGCAAAGTTACCTCTACTCTAAACTAATAATGTACGAATAGCTCAAATTTGTATAATATATCCTTCTCCTTGCAATGGGTTTATAGTTAGTGTAGGAAAACAACTTTAAAATATAACTAAGGTATTATGCAAAAAAGGAGCAATTCTATTCTTTACCCTTAGACAAGTGTATATAGAACATTGATTAATATAGAGTTTAGTCCCTAAACCCGTGGTTAGGGTTGAAAGATACTTGCTCTCACTTTAGAGTTCCCAATTTTTCTCCCTTGAGGGCTAACATCTCACTTTAGTTTCGAAACATCTGGACAAAGTTTCAGATTTTAGTCCGTCACCCTAAAACCTTCAATTATACGCCCATCAAAACTTATTTTACTATCATTCTCATCCATGAGACTAAATGTTATTCTTACTATGTTGGAACATAGCCCATTTTGAGACACTATAGTTTACAACAAAATTTAACAAATCAATTAGTCAGATTGATAAGTAAATGAAGCGTAGAATTTAAATCATCACATTTTAAGGAATTTTTAAAGCACTTCTGCTAAACTACATTCCTATGCATAACTATTCCACATTTTTTAGTGAAATTCAGAGGAAACTACTCAGATTGCATGGGGAAGAAACAACAACACATGGACATATAGATGAATAAAAGTTTACAGGACAAGATAAAGTAAAATAAATAAAGTACACAACTTATCTTAAACTCTATCCCAAGCAATACTTGAATTTCATTTCAATCACTCACTCTCCTTAAAATTCACTCCATTTTTAGAATATGTGGTGAAGAATATATCTCTCACTTTTCCTCATCTCTTCAAATCCACAGGAAGCCTTCAAGACTTTCTCCTCTCTAGGAAGAATCCACTTTTCTAAAAAGGCTCCCTTTTCATCCTCCCAAAAGTCTAACTTTTGAATCTCCATAAGTTTCTTTAAATAGAGCTCTCAAAATCCCCAAGGGTTTCTTCAAACATCTTTTAAAAATTTGTCCAAATTCAATGAATCTTCTAGATAACCATCGCTGGCGCCTAGGCTTTGGATCTGGCTCCTGGGTGCCAGATTCAATATCCTAGGTGCCAGATTAACATTGGCCTTTTCACTTCATTTAGCTACAATTTACTCCAGTTATGCTCCATTTGCTCAATTTACTCCATTTAGTGTACCTATAATAATAAACATCAAAAATATAATTCAGGAAAGTGTAATATCATTAAAAATTGGAATTAAATGAATAAATAAAAGTCACATATTTTAGGCATGTCACTTAGTCAACTTTGGTGTGTAAATTAACCCATTAGTAGGGGCAACTAATCTCTCATTGTTATGATGACGAATGATAAAATTTAGAACCCTTAGGGTAAACCTAGTATTTAAAAAACCTTCCATCTCTTTTCAATTGAACTTGAGCTCATGGTGTTTCGACAATGTTTATGATTACTTTTATTTTTCTTCTAAGGCGCATTAAGTAATTTTATATTAATCCTAGCTCACTGCCAAACTCTTAAAGGATGAGGGGTAAATTTTTAATTTTATAAAATTTTTATGATATGTTGTTTAATCTTTATTAAAAGGTCGAATTCCACTGAACTATTGAACGGAGGTTTAATTTAGTGAGTTACTCTCTTCCTAAATAAAGCCCCTCACATTAAGAGGATAAAAAACTTGTTTATCTTCCACTCCATAAAAATTTGATTAATTACAATTTTTCCTTTTGTAGAAAGTGAAGTGAATTGGTTCCTACCTTCTAACCGTTTGTCTTCCAATCCCTTTAGAGAGTTAATGACAATAATTATTACCCATTTACCCTTTGATTTGACCTAAATTTTAATTTGGTGTTCAAATTAAGTACTTACCATTTTTATTTCTAGTGTTCATTACATCATATTCTCTTCAGTTTAACTCAAATGACTTTGAAACTTTGTTGTTACCCTACTCGGGGGTTAATTTACACATCAGAGAAGAATCTATATTTATTTAATTTTTATTTATTTTTTTATAATTATTTTGATTCAAAGTTTAGAATTTTCAATATTAATGAATTTTACTAACCAAAACATTATTTTTGTCCTTAAAATAATTTTAGGAGGTTCACTTAGATTAGAGGACTCCTAAGAATAAATTTTATTAATTTTTAAATTGTATCTTAATTTTTATGTTTTTAAAAACTTTTCACTGATTAAGTAATTAAAAATTATATTTTTATTTTAAAAATTAATTTTTATAATTTTTCATAAACCTCTCTAACTTTAGAGAACTCAGAAAAATTTATTTTATATTTTTGTAATTTTTATTTTATTATTTATATTTTTTTATTTAAAAATAAGAGAAGATTCATTTTAAATTTAAAAATAACTTTTTACATTTTTAAAAATTTTTAAAAACACTTTTAATTTCATTTCTGTAATTAGGGAATAATTTGCTATATTTGGAGCTATATTACTACTTTTGTGGTTTTTAATTAGTTTTAAATTAAAAAATAGCTCAAAAATGAACTTTTTATTATGACTTCAATTTTATTTTTCTCAAGTTCCTCACATCCTATACAATCATGCAAACCAATTTTCATAATATTTTTTCTATTTTTTATTTTTTTATCTTGTTATTTAAAGGAAAAATTTTATTTACATATAAAACAAATTTTTATTCTAAAAGTATTTTTTCTATCTTTAAGATTTTTTTATGGACTCTATAAAATCATTTTCTTCATTTTGGAATATTATGATGATTTTTTGAATTAGTTTATACTTTTTACATTTTGTAATGATTTTTATTGGTTTGAAATAGAGAAAAAATTTTTAAACCTTTTAAATTTGATTTTTTATTTTTCCTAATGTCCTCTGACTACAGTGAACCTAACAAAATTTATTTTGCATTTTTTTGACATGTATTTTATTTTATATAATTATCTAATTAAAATAATACTAAGTGTCATAGAAAATTAGGGCTTTCGATCTTAGGGATTTTTACTAACATTGAGTAGAGGAGGTCCCTAATGCCATTAGAAACAAACCCTCAAATTTTCACTTAATTCGGACAATTGTTTAATTTACTATAATTAATTTCCTTTTTGGAGTTTTTAATTAATTAAAAATAAAATATGCAATAAATTTTTTTTATTCAGTTCAATAAATTCTCCTATATTAACTGAGCATAGAGCTATTTTTACTTTATTTTTGTGTTTTTTCTACACTAAGATATCAGTTTTTAAAATTTTTATATTTCAATATTCCAAAATACTCTAGTTTTCTACTTATCCGATGCGGCGCTTCGCATCCTCGGCAGCTTTGAACTCCCATGCGGCATGCTTTGATTGGTTTCACATTCCACGTTAGCTGCTACGTGTGCCTGCAATTCATCTTCCGTTCACTCATACAACTCGATCTCAAACACTCATTCCATACATGCAAAAATAAACGACATCTATTTGTCATCCCCAGTCTCTCTAACCCATGAACTGTTTGGGTTCTAACTCTAATATCTCACTCGATACTCAACCAAATTAAGTGTAGTTTCTTTGCACACCTTCAACTGAGCGAGGCAAACACATATATAGCACTAGATACACATGAAATTTAAATCTTCTTCTTAAAGGTTAAAAACGAGGCAAAAATGAGATGTTTTTTATTATACCTTTCCCAAGAGGTGAGGCCTCAATTGGGTTTGTTCCTAAGCTTCACCTTGAGTTCATGAACATCCTCCAAGCTTCCATTTGATTTTTAATTGGGCTTATGTATGTTCTAGGTTAAGAGGTGGGTTGGTAGTAGTTTTGGTCTAGGTTAGAGGCTTAGGATGATGCACCTTTGATTGGGGAAGTGGTTTTGGAGTGCTGTGAAGCTTTTGGGATGGTTAATTTTTAGTTTGACGGAGGATGATTCTAAGTCCAAGAAATGCACTGGAAATGAGCTTGAAAATTGAGTTTCTTTGGTCACTTTGAGGGTATGAAAATGGTAGGGATGATCTTTATGAGGTTGTGAGTAGGTCTGGGAACAATTTGGTAGGGCTTCGCTAAGATCTTGTGCACTCTCCCCTTTTGGTCATGAAGTGGTGGTGTTTTTATAAGCAGGGATAGGGTGACCAATTAGGTTGTCAAAGGTGGCTAAAATGGTGCCTTGTTGGATGGAAGAGAGGCTCCAAGGTCCAATGGGGCTGATCTACCTTAAGATTTTCAAATTTAGAGTTTTGACCATAGGGGGCTTGTCGGGTTTAGAGTTTTCTAGTGGCTGTGGGTGGTCAGTGAATCATAAAAGGTCACCTCAACACTGTGGGAGGTTATAATCTGGGAGATGTGAAGTAAATTTTGTCCAAGCATGTGTCATTAAAATTTTCCAAGGCAGGCAAAGAGCTTGGGTTAGATTGGGTTAACCATGGGTTCAGCCCCTTAAAAATGGGTTAGGATCATGTCCAAGGTGGCTTATGTTGTTGGTTAAACTTCTAAGGGATTGGGTGGTTGATTTGGCATGGGAAACATGCATTTAGCAGGACTAGGGTATTGGTTAAGACAGTTTGATGGGAGGTGAAAGAAGGTCCTCCTTTTGCCACTATGGGGTGCATAAGCCATGTGATTCTTTTTTATGGCACCCATGAGTAGTTTCATGACGTGCTTGAGGCCATGGGTGATTTTTTTGAAGAAGGCATTTGAGGATTTCAAAAATTGGGCGAGTGCCATGGGACAAAAAAATGGATGGGTTTTTTAATGGATGCATGATGTGGGGTACCATTGTGTATGATTTTGATTAAATGAATGATGAAAATGAATTTTTCATGTAGGCTTTATAGGCAATTGAAATTAGGCTCAACATATGGGCTTTTAATTTAGATATGCAGGAGTTAACTTTGGGCTTTTAGGATGGTTTAATGAAAATTGATTTTCAGCTTCGCCCAATGCGCTTGAAGAGCTTTGGAATTACATGAAAAATTGATTTAAGGTTTGGTATATTTGATTTAGTGTGTAGGATAAATTTAGTGAATTTTTTAATTTGGTGAAACTTTGGCATGGATTTGGACTTTTGACACAAAATTGGGTGTTTTGGGTTTGGAATTCAAATTTGGGTAATTTGAGAAAAATTGGATAGTGTAATCGTGCATGTCAACAATAACCATCTTGGGACAATAAGATACTAAATGAGAACTCATTTTTGAGTCTCCACATGTTGGTCTCATCCATCATAACCAATGGTCAAGAGTTATGGAGGTTGGTCTAGTGTTTAAAATTTTAGAGTTTTGGGGTATGTAGGGGGTTTAATGGATTTGAGTGTGTGTAAGACCAAACCTCAATGACCCAGAGTTGTCTTATGGCATGATTAAACCCATAGGAACTCCCACTTGAGTCTCCGAATGGTCTTTCTAGCCATCCCAAATGACATTTGGGGGTTTGTGACCACTCAGATGGGAGTTGAGAAAAGATGTCGTAGGTTTTTTTTTTTTTAATTTCTATGTGTGATGAGGATTCCCTCACTAATCCTCTAAGATAGTCTAGAGGAAAATTCTAAGGCTAGATCCTAGTTTCCTAAATAGAAGAATTTAAGCTAATCAAATATGCGGTCAACAGGGAATTGTATTAAAAATTTGGATTTGTAGGGGTTGAGTTTTTGGTGAGTTTGAGGTGGATTTAGCATATTATGGTGATCTTGGAATGAATTTTGTTAAGGGTGTGAAGTATAAGTTAAGTGGAGTGAGTGTGAGGTGTTCATGCCACTCAAATTCATAAAGGGCATTCCTATGGCTTTAAAGTCTAATGGGAAAATATTTTTGAGTCTTCAAATGTTGGGTTTAACCATCCAAGTGCTGGATGTTTATGACCACCTAAATGAGGCTCCAATAAGAGCCAAGGTATGGTTTGAACTTCTAAGTTGGTTTAGTTCGTATTTTGTTAATGGGGTAAAGTATAAGTTAAGTGGAGTGAGTGTGAGGTGTTCATGCCACTCAAAGTCATAAAGGGTATTCCTATGGCTTTAAAGTCTTATGGGAAAATATTTTTGAGTCTTCAAATGTTGGGTTTAACCATCCAAGTGCTGAAGGTTTATGACCACCTAAATGAGGCTCCAAAAAGAGCCAAGGTATGGTTTGAACTTCTAGGTTGGTTTAGTTCCTAGTCTAGTCATCTAGGATAGTTAATAAAAAAGTCCTACAGCTAGATACAAAATTCTAATAAAAAGATTTTAGATCACACAAAAAATGAGGTCGACAGTCACTCAGCTAATAAGCCAGCTTAGTCATTGAGATGATCAAAGAAATGCACAAACAAATGCATAGTGATCTAGTGTGCTGAGAGAACTTATTCAAGATGGGAAGAACACCAGATAATGATCATTCATCAGAAGTATATGGTGGTATTTAATAATTACAAATGCATTGATAATGAAAATACCTATGTCCAAGACACTTACAAAAGTAAATGCATAATATGAATAAGAGTATGCTCCTGGCAATACAGTGGCACTAACAAGAAATAAGGACAACAAAATTATTACGCTAGTAGATTTGGAGGCCCACAGGCATGACCCAAAAGATAAGTTCAGACACTAGGTGGACATGACACAAACGATGGGTTTAGAGGCCACATAAGCATGACTTGAAATATTGGTACAAAGACCATGGGAGCATGCCCCAATAGTTTGGTTCAGAGGCCACAAGGGCATTACCTAAAATATGGGTTCAGAGGCCACTTGGGAATGACTAAAAAGATGAGCTTATACGTTCCAGGGGTATGACCTGAAAGATGAAATTAGAGGTCAGAAGGCCGAAACCTAAAAGATGGGTTCAAAGGCCATAGAATCATAACCCGACAGATGGAAATGGTGGTATGACCCAAAAGATGGATTTAGAGGCCATGTAGGCATGAATCAAAAGATGGGTTTGAGGCTACGGGTACATGAATCAAAAGATGGTTTCAGAGGCCATAGAGACATGAACAAAAGTTGGGTAATATTATTATCTTTAGATAAAATTATACATCAAGTATGCATCATGTGTAATGCATCTCCAACATGAACTGAAAGATGTTTTAAGAGGCTTCATGAGTATCAAAAGTGAGTGTGAGCGAAAGTGACTCAAGTAGATTTAAACATGAAAGAAATGAACATACAGGGTGTCACAAAAAGCTAACAAGCAAGAAAGCAGAGGTGTTATTGCAAACATTATTGACATGTTGCACCATGATGCATGGAACTTCAAGTGAAGAATGCACATGACATTGCACATGAGTGGGGTGTTGATACCCAATATGAGCATAGAGATGCATATTTTCATAGATGCATGTTAGGGTGGTGGTCAGAATGCGGTCATGCAGGCAGTAAGGAATAATAATGTGAGTAGTCCATCGAGCCAAAGCAATAGAGATTGTTAGTGGAGGCCGGAATAAGCATAAGCATGTTAATGACTAAGTGTTCCATGGAAAATTCTTAATTCAATGTTAAGATTCAAGGTAACAAAAGGTTCCTAGCTCAGAGGTTGTTCTTTGTCAAGACAACTTAACCTAGATCTCTAATAGACAACCAACTACTGGCTAGAATAAAAAGAACAACCTCTTTTTAAGAAGAAGAAGTCACAGAAGTCAACTTAAGGAGCGGAAAAGTGTTACCACCAAGAACAGCTCAACAAACAAAGGAAAATAGATAATGACTCGAGAAAAGGTACCCCCACCTCCGCCAGTGGAAAAACCACATAATCAAGACAAAATTGGATGATCGTACAAAGTAGACTACAACGTGCTAGCTCATCTTATGAAGTTGCCTGCCCGACTAAGCATCTACGACGCTCTAATCTTGTCAAAGGAGATGAGAGAATTTCTGGTTACACCTTTGTATGATCCAAAAATTTGCTTAGCTCAGTTGGCTAGCACATCCTCAGATGAAGTTTGCTCATTGGGATAACAGTCAGGGGTAACCTTCATAGATGAAGACTTGCTGCTCGGTACCGCCGACCACAACCGTTCGCTCTACATCTCCGTCAACTTTGACAGATTTGTGTTATCCAAAGTCTTAGTGGATCCTGGAGCATCTCTTAACTTGATGAGTCTACCGACGTTAGCATACTCATCCCCGAAAAGATTATGTTGAGAGGATTCAACCAAAAGGGAGAAAGAGCCCTTGGATCAATTTTATTACTTATGAAGATCGGAGAACTCGTAACAACCGGTAAATTTCACATCATCGACACCGAGACCTCTTTTAACGCCCTATTGGGTCGACCATGGATTCATGAGCACAGTATGGTCCCATCATCCCTACACTAGTCCATTAAATACCGCAAAGATGATCAAGAAAATTGCATCAAGGGAGACTTACAACCATTTTCAGTACATGAAGTTGGTATGCATGAAGATGCTGCCTACTACGCGCCTCCAAAGAAGACTGTCTTCTCACGCGAGATTTTGACAAAAAAAAAAAGAAGATTCAGAATAATCACGAAAAGGAGGCCAGACAACTCTGCTTCAACAACCTTCTACCACTCCCCTACAACGAGTTGGTGGAGGTTATTTAAGTTCACGCACCCGAGATTGAGGCCGGGGACGCGGACGAAGAAAGACCAATTTAATTGTTGAACAGACTAGGCCAACTATCAACATTGGTGATAAAGATAGTTTTGAAGATGAAATAATGATGACAAAGAAGAAGAAACCTCAGTACAAGATATCCCTACAAGATACAGAGATGAATGATTAAGAAACAATGTATGATCGGATAAACCACTATGTGGATACTATGACCCTCACTCTGATTCTCCCAGGTCGAGATTTTAGAGGCCAAAGAGGTCCGTAGTGTTGGTTCAAAACCAATCAAATTTTACCATGTTTCTACCTCTACTGAGCTTGAAAAACATGTAAATTTGGATGTTAATTCTAATGAATTAATGGCTATCTTTTGGTTACTTCTCGCCTTGTGTTCAAAAGTTAATTCAACAGGGACACTTACCAAAAACGTTTTGGTTACTTCCCGCCTTGTGTTCAAAAGTTAATTCAACAGGGACATTTACCGAAATAAATGCCAAAAGATAAATTTTAACTTTTTGAAAAACTATGGAATATTAAAAGTCGAACTCCCAATTCAAAAGAAGGTCTCAGATTTGGTACAGTTGGACCAGTCGATGATTCAAAATTTTGCATGGTTATTACTAATGGGTCAGAAGATGATTGTCTCGATGTAGAGGATGACTCTGTTGATCAACCAATAGAAGATGCTCTACTAGAATTTGAGGAAGAAATTAAATCCACTGTCGATGAATTGAAGGAGATTAACCTCGGGATTGAAGAACGACCCCGACCTACATTTATCAGTTCTCTATTTGATGACAAATAATCTGCAGAACTGGTCAAACTATTAGCAGAATTCAAAGATTGCTTTACATGGAGCTACGATGAAATGTCAGGGTTGTCAGCAGAGGTTGCAGTCCATAAACTCAGGGTGGACAAGAATATAACCCCAGTAAAACAAGCCCCAAGGATAATGCACCTTGAATTTCTTTACACAAGTCATCATCGAGGTAAAGAAATTGATAGACACAAACTTTGTTAAAGAATAGCAATACCCCACGTGGATAACCAATATTGTACTTGTTAAAAATAAAAATGGACAGATCCACATTTATGTTGACTTCAGAGATTTGAACAAAGCATGTCCAAAAGATGAGTTTCCACTACCTATAATGAAAATGATGGTGGACATCACTTCAAAACATGAGATTTTCTCCTTCATGGATGGATCATCGGGATAAAACCAAATTAAGATGGCTCCCGAGGATGCAGCGCTTACAGCTTTTAGAACACCAATTGGAATCTTGTGCTACACAGTGATGTCGTTTGGCCTAAAGAACGCCGGAGCAACATATCAGCGCGCAATGACGAATATTTTTGATGAACTCATTCACAATCAAGTAGAATGCTACGTGGATGATCTGGTCATCAAAAGTAAACAGAAAATAGATCATTTGTACGATTTGAGGATCGTGTTTGAACGGTTATGATGATATGACCTTAAAATGAATCCCTTAAAGTGTGCCTTTGGCGTTACCTCTGAAAAAATTTCTAGGATTCGTTGTCTGTCATCGGGGAATCGAAATTGACCCGGATAAGATCAAAGCTATCTTGGAAATGCCTCCCCCTAAAGCCTTGAAACAACTACGCTCCTTTCAGAGGAAGTTGACATATCTAAGACGCTTTATTTCTAATTTCTCAGGTAGGTGTCAGCCGTTCTCGGCATTAATTAAAAAGGATGCCAAATTTAATTGGGAAGAGAAATGTCAGCGGGCCTTTGAGGATGTTAAACAATATTTAATGACACCTCCTTGTTTTGGCAGCCCCTATCTCAGGGAAACCGTTGATACTTTATACCGCGGCTTTGGATGACTCTCTTGGATCCTTCTTAGCCCAAATCAATGAGGAGGGAGAAGAAAATGTGCTCTACTACTTGAGTCGTCATCTAATACAGATGGAGATAAGGTATCCACATATTGAGAAGCATTGTCTGACACTAATTTTCACCACTCAAAAGCTTAGACATTACATGCTTTCTCATAAGATCACCCTAATTTTGAAAGTTAACCCATTGCAATATTTGATGACCCGAACAACACTCTCTGGACGTTTAGCGAGATGGTCAATGATCTTATTGCAATTTGATATAACTTTTGTGCCCCTCCGTACTATCAAGGGATAGATTTTAGCACTTTCTCGCTGCACGCCCACTGCCAGCTGGGTCCTCTCTCAACGACGAGTTACCAGATGAGCAGATACTACAAATGGACTTTTCGGGTGCAGAGCGCTGGGAAATGTACTTCGATGGTGCTTCATCAGCCAGAAAAGACAAAGGATCAGGCACAGTTATACCAGGCAAGGAATGGATAGGTTTGATCTTTATTACGCCAGATAAGGGTATGTTGGTGTTTTCGTACCACCTGACAGAGCCGTGCACCAAAAATGAAGTAGAATATGAAGCTTTAATCACCAAATTGGAATTGGCAATTTCAATGGATATAACAAACATTGTCATTTATGGTGACTCTCAACTCGTCATCCAGCAAGTCGCCGGACATTACAGAATTCTGAAACCAAGATTAGCAGAATACCATCAATACACAATGAAGCTCCTGGAGCAGGTTCCTGAGGTGACTTTCTACCGGATTCCTCTGGGAGATAATGCTCATGCTGACGCTCTAGGAAAACTCGCTAAGGAATGGCGTGTCCCCTGGAGGATTCCATCAAAGTCATGGAGCAAGGAAGACGAGTCTTGTCTTAAAACGACTTTGAAACTCTACACAAACTTGAAAAAGAAGAAACAATAAATACAGTTGCAGACATCAACAAAGATTGGCGCAAGCCATTAATAGAATATTTGCATACTGGAAAGCTACCAGAGGACAAGTCTGAGGCGCACCACATCACAAGACGGGCCATGTCTTACGCCCTGGTGGGAAATGTTCTCTATAGAAGATCGATCGACCAAATGTGGCTATGGTGTTTGAGCAGAGCCGAGGCACAAAATATTGTCAAAGAAGTACATGCGGATTGTGTCGCACTCACCAGTCGGGACCAAAAATGAAAATGAAGATCAAAAGACTCGGATATTATTGACCATAAATGATGTCCGATTGCATGGATACAGCCAGAAGATGTCACCAATGTCAAGTGCATGGGATGGTTTTACACCAGCCTCCGAATTTACTGCACCAAACTGTTGCCTCGTGGCCATTCGAGTGTTGGGGCACGGACATAATAGGTCTGATAGACCCTCCATCTTCTAAAGGGACACAGATTCATACTTGCCGCTATAGATTACTTCTCCAAATGGGTAGAGGCAGTACCGTTACGTGAGGTTACGTCTCGTAGCCATTCGAGTGTTGGGGCACAGACATAATAGGTCCGATAGACCCTCCATCTTCTAAAGAACAGTTTATACTTGCCGCTACGGATTACTTCTCCAAATCGGCAGAGACAGTACCGTTACGTGAGGTTACGACACAACACGTCCTTCAATTTTTGAAAGCCCAAATTGTCTACCGTTTTGGAGTATTGCGATGAATAATCTCTGACAATGGGATAGCTTTCAAAAGCATGAAGATCAAAAATTTTGTCAGAAGACATGAGATAGATTGGAGATACTCTACAATTTACTATCCCAGAGAAAATGGTCTGGCTGAAGCTTTCAACAAGACACTGGTATAAATTTTGAAGAAAACACTGGATGAAAATAAAAGGGATTGACACAACAAATTGTTAGAAGCCTTGTGGGCCTACCGGACGACTTTCAGGACTCCCACTCAGTGTCCACCTTATATGCTCATGGCCTTATGGCCTTTGGATGATTTTCAGGACTCCCACTCAGTGTACACCTTATATGCTCGTATACGGGACCGAGGACGTGCTACCGCTAGAGATCCAGACACCATCTCTCAGAGTCGCCGTTGCTACCGAGGTCGTGCTACCGCTATAAATCCAGACACCATCTCTCAGAGTCGCCGTTGTCAATCAACTCATAACGGAAGAAAGCACAAAACAGACTTGAGGAACTAGAATGTCTCGAGGGAAAATGATTGGAAGCACAACAACATTTGGAGCACTACCAGGAAAAGATTGTACAATCCCATGACAAATTGGTCTGCCCAAGGACATTCAAAATTGGTGACCTCGTAATCGTGCTCAAAAGACCTATTCTTGCTCGCCGGAAAATAGGGGGTAAATTTGAGCCAACTTGGGAGGGACCATTTGTCATTGAGAAAGTTTATACAGAAGGAGCATACCAGTTAGTGGACTTTCGGGGTGAAAGATCCATGTTACCGATAAATGGACGATACCTAAAAACCTATTACACAGCCTGATGTTGCCTGCCTCCGCTTGCCTCTGCTTCCTTTGAAACTTTGAAACTTTGATTGTTTTAGGGTTATTTATATGGCCATATGTTTATGATCGGGTCCAAATTTTGAAATTAACCTCAATATAATGGAAATTTTTTAGAAGGATTTTTGAACTTTACACGTTCTCTTTTCTACTTTTGAATTTAAATATCATACTAAATTAAACGAAACTCACACATAAAATGAGTGATCCTTTTCACCAAAACAAACTAAAATTTACTTTAATGGATACTCTGTTTTGTTCTTGTTCATGCCAAACTTAGCCCACTGACGTTTCTTTCTGTCGTTTGCAGAAAAAATGTCAAGACAGAGGATGATCTTTGCCTTCCAGGACAGCTGGAACCTCGCACTGAAAGAAGAGATGGAGCCACAAGGAGGTGTCATAGATTTCAACATGGATTTCCACCAGATTGATATGGACTGTGACGGTCCTCTAATGGACGTAGTCAGCAATGAAGAAAAGAAGGGACTGCCTTCACTGTTGAGAGTGACCACTCAAGACGACGTGTCACGTAAAGGTAAAAACGTGATGACGGAACAAGATCCGATGGAGGGGCCCAGCCGACTGCCCTCCATGATAGCTACTCTAGCAAGCGGCTTAATAGCTGCCCACAATGAACAACTACCAAATACTCCACTCTGCAAGATGCAACGCAGAAATGCAAGCTGAAAGAAACAGAGAGCCATTCTGCGACAAGCGCCAAAGAGACGTGAGCAGTCTTCTTACCCTCATTCCCGAGGGACATATTTATGATCCAGAGCTGAGAGAAACTTCTGCCAGCCTGCCCACTACAGATGAAAAGTCAGGATTTGTGACAGGATTAGCTGTGCCCCCGATTTTGGATATCTTTTGCAGAGGTTGCACAACATGCAACATTGAGGTACCAGCCAGGACATCAGTCACGGGCGCATTCGTAGAATGCCCGGACTGCAACATTGTGAATCTACAACATTTCAGTACCTTATAAGAATACACTTCAAGCACCAATGAGCCTTAGACTCCAGATTTCATGGCAAATGAACCGTTTGTCCCACTGGGGACGGATCAGCGTGCACCACAGAGCCCATGATCATACATCCCACTTGAGGCTGAATCTCATATTCTGGATCGGTCAGCACCAGTTTGGATTCCCGTCAAGGCCCAGAGGAAGGAACGCCCAAGGCATCTGCCAACTCCCGGTATAGTGGAATACTACAAAATAAGCAAAGTAAACAAAAGAGAATTCAAGTTTTATGAAGAGGTTCACGGAAAGTTTATCAACTTATTGGAGGGCCTGGAGCAATATACCAGGGTTATCTCTGAAATTGATGAAAGAATCATTCTGGATTGCATCTTCGATTTAAGGGATAAAGGTCGAGCGAGCCTTCTCATGGAGAGAACGTATTCCGAGTCGAAGAAATGGATGCGGGGAAAGGGAAGAATCACCATCCAGTGCGGCTGTTGCTATAATTTTACAAACGACAGACAGGGAAATCCACCTGGGATCCTCAGGTACGACAAAGTGGATCCATTACCACCAATGATAAAATGGATGATCAAGAGAATGGTTAAGTGGAATATTCTACCCGCTACTTGCATTCCCAACAGTTGTATCATCAACATTTATGAAGAGGGTGACTGCATTCCCCCACACATTGACCATCATGACTTTGTGAGGCCTTTCTGCACGGTCTCGTTCATCAGTAAGAGCAATATTCTATTTGGAAAAGAAATCAATGTAATCGGCCCTGGCGAATTCAGATGGGCTGTGGAGATCCCTCTTCCAGTTGGTTCAGTACTTGTTCTCAAGGGAAACGGTGCAGACGTTGCCAAGCCCTGTATTCCATGAGTACGACACCGTAGGGTGTCTGTAACCTTCCGCAGGATGGATGACAATAAAATACCATTTGGATTCCAGCAGGACCTGGAATTGGAGGAACTGTTTCCTTACGAGCTATGAGAAGGTTGTACCTTTAAATACATGTGAAGGGAACTCTTATCCTGGAGCATGACTCAGAAGGTCTGCTTGATCAGGAGCTCAATATACCAGGCACAGAGGATTCACTTGCTTTCTTTTAATAGCATGACATGTATTTGATGTAATCAGTTTATGATGTACTCATATCTTGAGATGACTCTCAATGTATTTAAGCATGTATTACGTGATGTACACTTTTTGAGGCATTAGCTTATGTTTGATCTGTAGCATCTTTATTGAAGCAGATTAATGGAAATTTCTCTCAAGTTGTGCCTTTTTGTCAATTGCCTTTTTGTGCGATGGATGAAAGCCGCGAACCATGCAATGGTTCAGAGTTCCTATGAACAAAGAACAAAATGACAAATCTTCAACAATAAATAAAACACAAATAAAAGATAATCATAAATGAATAAATAACAAAACAAATTTCTTTAAAAAAAAATCAACCAATTAAAATTAAAACTTTAAAAACGCATTTAAAAAAAAAATTGTGATAAAAATAACAAGAAAATAAAACAAATCTGTTGAGTGGATACTTCCGTTTTTAGAATTTCTTACTCTTTGTGCGTGCAACACGACCATCGTTATCTACGCTAACTCTCTGCACATCCTCGCAGAATTTTACGTCCTGCACATAACTCCACAAAACTCTACAAATCTTCTTCAAAATCAACCATCTCACATAACACACTACTTCAAATTCAACACCACAAGCTCCTTGTAAGTTTCAAATCACATCTTCAAATCAGTACCTAAATCATGATTCTCACATTTCGAGGTTGATACCTAAATTTTGACTCTCTCCCTGAATTGAAACCTCCATTTCAATTCTCACATCTTTAAATTGATACCTACATTTCAATTCTCACATCTTTGAATTGATACCCACATTTCAATTCTCACATCTTTGAATTGATACCCACATTTCAATTCTCACATCTTTGAATTGATACCGACATTTCAATAATCACATCCTTGAATTGATACCAACATTTCAATTCTCACATCTTTTAATTGATACCTACATTTCAATTCTCACATCTTTGAATTGATACCTACATTTCAATTCTCGCATCTTTGAATTGATACCTACATTTCAATTCTCACATCTTTTGAATAGATACCTACATTTCTATTCTCACATCTTTGAATTGATACCCAAATTTCAATTCTCACATCTTTGAATTGATTTCAACTCTCACATCTTTGAATTGATACCTACATTTCAATTCTCACATATTTTAATTGATACCTACATTTCAATTCTCACATCTTTGAATTGATACCCACATTTCAATCCTCACATCTTCAAATTGATACCTATATTTCAATTCTCATTTCCGAATCACTCCTATATTTCTGATTCTTTACATTCGAGATCGGTCCTTACATTGTGACACTTTCTTTTGAGAATTGACCTACATTTTAATTCTCATTTCCGAATCAGTCCTACATTTTTTATTCATTACATTTGAGGTCGGTCCTTACACTCCGGCTCTCTCTCAGTCTCTCTCTTTTTTTGAATTGATAACTAAATTTCAATTCCCACCTCGGGGTCAGCACTTACATTCTGAATCCCATCCTTTGGAAATCTTTAAAATTTCATAACTCAAGGTCCACTCTCCAATCCCCAGCGAGAGTCCCTACTTCTCGACTTGATTAAACACACACCTGCTAATTCCCTAGCAGAAACAAATCACACACACAACTCTACACACAGTTCTGGTATGCTGACATAGGATTCTGTATTGGTTTTTGTTGATCTCGTCGTTCAACACCAATACGCCCAGAGTGCTTGCCCAGCACACCACACCTATTGAGGGTCCATTTGTTGACCTCAATTTTGGTTGAGGTTTAGTTTTTCCTCTTTAGTAGCCTAGGGTCTAGCCATAGGACTTTTCCTGTTGACTATTCCTAGAAAACTAGACATGGAACCCTCACCACTAGAAATTTCAAACTATTCTCCACTCAACTTGAAGTTCCACATGTTGCTCTCAACCTCTAAATACTTAGTAGGTGGGGTCACTGTGGGGGAAACTCAAGATGAGTCACCCTTAGGATTGTTGGACCTTAGGGTTGACCTTAGGTGTTGATCTGGAGCTAAGGCACTCACTACACTTATCTACACTCACAATCACTGACTACCCTAAACTCAAATTTCTAGCCTAGATCCCTTAATCTTTTGGGATACTCATGTAGATGGTCCCCTAAACCTACTAGCCCTAGTGCTATGATTTAGGTAAGACCACTATGTAGAGGACCCAAAATGGGATTTCCATTGGTCCATGGCTTATTCGTGATGGTTGGTACCTCAAATCTACCAAAATACCCATCTTGGCCTTTTACCCCTAAAACACCCCCAAATTACCAAAATACCCCTCAATAGCTAAAAATCCCAAAAATTCCAAAAATTCCCATAACTTCCCAATAAATCCCAAATATTCCCAATTTCATTTCTCTCAACTAATACATGACCCAATTTGGCCAATTTGACCATCTTTAACCAAAACCTCCAAATTCTCCTTGAAAGACCCAAATCTAACTCAAATATCCATCAATTTGATCTCAATTGACCCCAATTCCAATACTAAACTCAAATTGACTTTTTATATGACCAAACTAAACCAAATCCAAGTATAATTGGTCCATGATGTGAACCCAATTTTGATTTGAGTCAAAACCCCAATTTTGACCACATGACCTAATCTCACCAAATTGAAACCACAGTCTAGTCAATTGGCCTCAATTAATGTTAAAAGATAACATTACTATAAATCAAAATCAACTATCAATTGGCCTTGTTGAAGCCTCATATCCATTTGATTTTGGCCTAAATCCAAAATTCCCAAATTTAGCCCCNAAAAACAACATTTACTAGCCCATATGGAACATTTGCTTTTTGTAAAATGTCTTTTGGACGATGCAATGCACCTGTAACATTTCAAAGATATATGATGTCAATCTTTAGAAATTTTATTGAACATGGAATGGAAGTGTTTATGGATGATTTTTTGGTATTTGGAACTTCCTTTGAACTATGTTTAAATAATTTATAAAAGTTCTAGAAGTATGTGAAAAAATCAACCTAATACTAAATTGGGAAAAATGTCAATTTATGGTTACAGAAGGAATTGTACTTGGACATAAAATTTCTGAAAATGACATGGAGGTAGATCCTGCAAAAATTCAAGTTATAGAAAAATTACCACCTTCTACTAATGTTAAAGGGGCGAGAAGTTTTATAGGACATGCTGGTTTTTTACAGGCGCTACAAAAAAAAATTTCTAAAATAATTAAGTCATTATGCCAACTTTTAGAAAAGGACACGGAATTTGATTTTAATAAGGAATGCATAAAAGAATTTGAATTATTGAAAGAAAAATTAATCACTGCACCTATAATAGTTCCACCTAATTGGGAGAAACCATTTGAAATAATGTGTGATACTAGTGATTATGTTATTGGGGTTGTCTTAGGACAAAGGCACAATAAAGTTTTTAAAGTTATATATTATGTTAGTAAGACTCTAAATGATGCTCAAATTAACTACACTAATACTAAAAGAGAGTTACTTGCTATTATTTATTCCTTTAATAAATTTAGGCCTTACTTAATTTGAACTAAATGTATAGTGCATACAGATCATTCTGTTATTAAATATTTGATGCAAAAGAAGGATGTTAAACCAAGATTAATTAGATGGATACTTTTATTGCAAGAGTTTGATTTTACCATAGTTGATAGAAAGGAAAATGATGATCAAATACTTGATCATTTGTCTAGAATAGAAATAGAAATATGAACTAATTTTGTAAATGAAATTTTAGATAATTTCTTTGATGAACAATTATATAGTATTGATGAAACGAATATACTGTAGTAGGCCAACATAGTAAATTATATTGTAAGTGATATTTTACCACCTAATATAAAAAATCCATAATTAAAGAAATTTATATATGATTCAAAATACTATTTTTGGGATGACCCATATTTATCTAAATAATGCAAAGATCTAATTATTCGAATGTGTGCCTCTTATGAGGAAACTCAATAGATAATTGAAAGATGTCATGATTTTGAATTTAGAGGACATTTTAGAACAAATAGAACTGCATATAAGATTTTGCAAGCTGGATTTTTTTGTCCTACTCTTTTTAGAGATGTTAATGAATATATTAAAACATGCAATTAATGTTAAAGAGTAGGAAATATTTCTAGAAGAAATGAAATGCCTATAAATTACACATTAGAAGTTGAAATTTTTAATGTGTGGGGATTAGATATTATGGAACCATTTATGCCTTCATTTGGAAACTTATATATTTTACATATTGTTGGTTATATGTATAAATGGATTGAAGTTATTGTTGTACCTAGATGTGATGCTCGGAGTGTTTCTAAATTTTTAAT
>JXCR01143619.1:87940-118359 GCA_002079205.1 Phalaenopsis hybrid cultivar
TGTAAATCCTTATAAATTGGATTAGTCTGCTAGATTAGATACTGCATTATGAGCATACAGAACTGCTTATAAGACTCCCATAAGAATGTCCCCATATAGACTTATTATTGGAAAAACATGCCACTTTCCAATAGAATTGGAGCATAAAGCATTATGGCTATTAAAGAATTTAACTTTGATTTAAAAGATGCTAGTGAGAAAAGATTATTGCAACTCAATGAACTTGAGGAGATTAGAAATGAAGCATATGATAATGCAAAAATCTTTAAAGAGAAAATGAAAATATGGCATGATCGAAAGATTCTTGAAAAGAAGTTTAAACTTGGATAAGAATTTTTATTATATAACACAAGGTTGAGATTATTTGCAGGAAAACTAAAATCCAGATGGTTAGGACCATTTAAAGTGATTAAAGTTTATCATTACAGAACTGTTGTTGTTAAAGATCCTAACACTAGGAAGATATTTAAAGTTAATGGGCATCAATTGAAACATTATTATGAAGGGTACATACCACAATTTAAAGAAGTTTTAATGTTAAGTCAACCCAACTAATCAAATGTTATGTCGGGTTGATGACGTTATACCAAGCGCTTAATGGGAGGCAACCCTTATATATAAATAAATAAATATATCTATGTATTCCTATTTTGTTTAATAAGTGTTTATATATTAGTAGATAATAATCAATTAAGACAAATATTGGTATTAGAGGAAAATTTGGAATTGAATTGATCGAAAACATAAATTTGCAATTTTTGGCCACTGGCACCGACGACGCTAGAATGGGCACCGACAGCGCCGGTGTAAATGGACCAAAGCGCTGACAATGTCATCAGAACCGATGATGGTGCTGAGAGCAGTTTTGCAGTTTTTGATGATTTTTTGCAGACTTTATTGAGTTTTCGCTCCGTAAGAACCACCGAGAGGAGTTTTTAAAGTCCTAAAAACTAGCTTGGACGACTGAAAACGTCCTATTTTTGAATTTCATGGTCTCTAATTCCAGAAATACTTCCAGTGATGGAGTTTTCAATAGAAGAAAGTTTATCAGTTTTTACGTGCAAAGATTATACGACAATGTTGTTATAAAGAAGAGGCATATCAAGGAGAGAGGCTTTGTCAATCACGGATTGATTAATCCAAGTTCTCCAATTGATAAAATCATTGCGCAAAGGCGATGGGAATTTTTGTGCTACACTATCGCTGCAGTTGTTGTACCAGTAGTGAAGGAATTCTTTGCAAACTTATATGGAATTACCCAAGGAGTTGTCTTTGTACGAGGTAAGGCCGTACCATTTACTCTTGCGCGAATCAATGAGTTGTATATGATAGAAAACGTTCTAATTTATCATTATACAAATTTCATCCCTACAAGAGATTTGATGCAAGATGTCTATAATTTTCTGACGGATGAAAATGAAATGTGAGATGAAGGATATGTTAGTTTCTCTGATTCATTACTTAATCCAATATCAAACAATGGCATTTCTTCAATTCTGCAAAATTACTCCCTACCATGAAAATTAGTATAGCCACCAAAGAAAGTGTTATTTTGAATTATTGCATTCAGATGGAAAAATCCATTGATATAGAATCTATCATATTAAAATCTATTATGGGCATTATTATGAATGGACCAATTTATGGACTCTGGCTTCCTTCCACAATTTTTCTCCTTTGCAGACAATCTCAAGTTCCATATGAAAGTTAAGAAAAAGTTTTATTACCTTGGGAGCCCATGCTTCCTATTGATGATAGTTATGTTGGGAAAGGGAATGAAGCATTAGATGCTATCCTTGATCATTCTTCATATGCTTCAACCCCATTGATGCCACCAACAGTTTGAAGTTCACTTGCTTTGGAGAAGAAATTGAAGAAAATTGAAAGAGAACTTCAGAGTATTATGAATGCAGTGGGAGATCTCAAGAACCTTTTCGATCACCTGGATTGGAGAATGAAAGAGAATTTTGATCATACTGGAACTTTTGAACCAGGATTAGTTTGGATGTTTAAAGAAAACGGATGGATCAAAGAAAATTCAACATATCAATTCCCGTAATGATCCTTCTACAATATGTACGTTCATTACCAATCAAAGGGAGATATCATAGGAGGAGAAAGCACTGAGGATGAGGCAGAATAATTGAAGACTTTGGACTCTCTCTACTAGTTTAAAATATTTATGTATTTCATGTAATTGTGTGGATTTGATTTAAATTTGCTTTACTTTAGAATTCTGAACTTTGATTATGTGTATAGTTTTGTGTTAGCGTTTAGTGTTGTGGCTTGATTTTGACACTGATTTATAACTAGTTTGCTTAGTATGTATGAAAGTGTGATTAGAAAATATGTTTGTAAAAGTGTATTTTTGTATATAAAAGTTAGTTTGTTATTGTTTGTGAAAATGTTGACTTGTGAATTATTGTTAAATAAAAATTTATGTATAAAAATACTAAAAAACAACTTTGAAAAAAATTAAAAGAAAATTGAAAATTAAAAAAATCAAAAATGGAATTTTTTTAGGCCTTCAGTGCCGATGGCACCCTCAACTCGAAAAATAGCCTTTAACTCCTTAAATTCACGTTTTTCACCATAAACCTCCATTTTCACCCCTGGAGTCACCTTCAACCTCCAATTTTTGCACCTAGGGCTTGTATTTGCTTGGATTTGAGGCAATTTTAAGGTAAAGGAACTTTGGATTTCATCTTCTCTAGGTAAGAGCTACACTTTGGGTTAAGAAATTTTGATTTTCACCAAGGAATTATCTCACATTACCTAGATCCAAAAAATTTTGAAATTTTTTTGAGAGATTTTAAGAAAATCCTTGTGTGAAGAACTCTTACATAGTGGATTTAAGTTTAAAGTGTTTTACATTGTGATTTTCAAAATTTTTGGAATTTATTCAAATTTTTTTCAAATATTCTCTAGATTTCTCATGCCACCTGGAATGAGCAAAGGAAAAAAGAGTAGATTTTGATGAACAAAAATTTGTTAGTTTCCGGGCTAGTGTTCGATTTAATAGTTTACTTCAACATAAAAAAGTAGTTCCATATAGTGGTTTTAAAAATTCGGGAGGTAGTAATGAAATTTTATGCCAATTTTATTGAAGTTTATGATGATTTTGTTTTTGTTTGTGGAAAAAGGGTGGAGTTTTCTCCCAGTAAAATTGATGAGTTTTATGAGTTGGAAAATGTTTACAGTTTTCAGTACAAATCATTTTTTGCTACTAAAGAGGCCTTATATGAGGTTATTTCTTTTCTTACTGATGGAAGAGGGACTTGGAAAGTCAAAAAAGATGTTAAGGTAAACTTTCCTCTTTCTATGCTTAATGTGGTATCTACGGTTGGCACTACTTTATTTCTGGAAAATTGATTCCGAAAAATCATCATAGTGAGGTGGCCAAGGATAGAGCCAACCTAAAGTTCTGTATTCAGCAGGTGATGAGGATAAATGTAGGCTCTATTATCTCTATGAGTACTAGATCTATTGCTTTGGGAGAGACCACTGGTAGTTTAGCACACCCTGCACTTATTTTTACACTCTGTGAATAGGTAGGATTTGATTTTAGACCTATGGAAGAGAGGATTGAGCCTCTAAGACCTATTGGGCCTGCCAATATAAATACATATGAATCTCATGTTGATTGGAGATCAGGAAGTAAGACTAGAGATGTTCCTTCCCTACTTCTAATGACCCCACTAACAGAGAACTTTTGGGCCAGATGATGATTCAGCAGGGAGATATCTTAAGAATGGATCATAGGTTGCAAAACATGGATGCCAGAAATACTCAAACAGATGATTTGATTTGGCAGAAGTTTGAATATGATGCTGCTTATGATGATGCGTTGGTAAGATACCTAAAGGGTGATCATTCATTTAAGTTTCCTACTCACCCTATTTTTACTCCATATCAGTAGCAGAATTTGGATCTAAAAGAAGAAGATGATGATGATGACTGGTGATCTTTATTTTAGTATATGTTTGAATGTACTTTATTATTTAGTTATTTATTTTTGTTATATTGTTGAGACTATTTATTAGATTGTGAGACTCTGTTTTGTAGTTATGTTGAGTTGTGAAATGTAGTTTGTAAAATTGTTTTCATTTTTGAAATTCAGTTTAGTTATGTTCTTAATTTTAGTATTTAGTTAAATGTGTTGTAATTAACTTTTTCTCAGCAGATTTTATATGCATTATGTGCAATTTAATGTTTTAAGTCTTGTAGCTTTTTATATTAGCACCTGCAACATTTCAAAATTAAGTTTAAAAAATCAGAACCTTCAAAAGGTATGTCATTTCTTTATGTATTTAATGTTTACTTTCACCCTTTATTTTTCAGTTTTTCATGCTAAATCTTTTAAAAATTTAAGTTTGAGGGGAAAGAAAAATTCATTTTTAAAAAAAGAAACTTAATTTTATTTGTCCTCTTTTAGCTATATTTTCAAAATTATAAATTAACATGACCTTTGATATTAGGGGTTGTTGACCTCACTTTTAGTTAAGGTTTAGTTTTCCCACTTTAGTAGCCTAAGATCTAGCCATAGAATTTTCCTATTGACTATTCTTAGAAAATTAGACATGGAACCCTCACCATTAGAAATTCTACACTCTTCTCTCCTCAACTTGGAGTTTCAAATATTGGTTCTAACCTCTAGCACTTAGTAGGTGGGGTCACTATAAGGGAAACCCAAGATGAGTCACCCTTAGGACTGCTGGACCTTAGGGTTGATCCTGGGTGTTGGTCTGGAGCTAAGGCACTCACTACACTCATCTACACCCACAATCNATCTAGCCATAGAATTTTCCTATTGACTATTCTTAGAAAATTAGACATGGAACCCTCACCATTAGAAATTCTACACTCTTCTCTCCTCAACTTGGAGTTTCAAATATTGGTTCTAACCTCTAGCACTTAGTAGGTGGGGTCACTATAAGGGAAACCCAAGATGAGTCACCCTTAGGACTGCTGGACCTTAGGGTTGATCCTGGGTGTTGGTCTGGAGCTAAGGCACTCACTACACTCATCTACACCCACAATCACTCACAACCCTAAACTCAAATTTCTAGCCCAGGTCCCTTGATCTTTTTTGGATACTCATGAAGATGGCCCCCTAAACCTACTAGCCCTAGGGCTATGGGTTAACTAAGACCAGTACATAGAGGACCCAAAATGGGATTTCTTTTGGTCCATGGCTCATTTAGGGTGATTAGTTACCTAATTCTATCAAAAATACCAATCTTCGCCTTTTGCCCCTAAACACCCTTGAAACCCTAAACTTTGCCAGAATTCCCAAGTTTACCCAAATTTCATCAAAATTCATTTCAAACCTTTTGAAAGCCTCCAAACACCCAAATTACCCAAAATCTCCAAAATTGGCCAAATTACCAAAATACCCCCATAGCCCAAAATTCCAAAAATTCCAAAAATTCCCAGAAAATCTCAATAAATTCTAAAAATTCCCAATTTCATTTTTATCAAACTACCACATGACCCAATTTGGCCAATTTGACCATCTTTAACCAAAACCCCTAAATTTTCCATTAAGGGTCCAAATTTNGATCAAAATTCATTTCAAACCTATTGAAAGCCTCCAAACACCCAAATTACCCAAAATCTCCAAAATTGGCCAAATTAACAAAATACCCCTCCATAGCCCAAAATTCCAAAAATTCCCAGAAAATCTCAATAAATCCTAAATATTCCCAATTTCATTTTTATCAACTACCATATGACCAAATTTGGCCAATTTGACCATCTTTAACCAAAACCCCTAAATTTTCCATTAAGGGTCCAAATTTCCCCAAATTCAACTCAAATTTCCATCAATTTGATCTCAATTGACCCCAATTCCAATCCTAAACTCAAATTAAGTCTTGATATGACCAATCTAGACCAAATTATAGCTTAATTGGCCCATGATTTGAGCTTAATTTTGATTTAGGTCAGAACCCCATTTTTTACCATATGGCCTAATCTCACCAAATTAAAGCCATTCCTAGTCAATTGGCCCCAATTAATATTGCAAAATCCTTATAACATTCCTACACATCAAAATCAACCATCAATTGGCCTTTGTGAAGCCTCAAATCTATTTGATTTTGGCTTAAATCCAAAATTCACAAATTTAGCCCCAAATTGACTAAGTCACCAAATTTCACTCAATTGATTGCCTTAACCCCCAAATTGGCATAAAATTCATGTTGAAAACTCTTCATGGGGTTTCTATTGACCATTTACAATAATCAATTTGGACTTATCCCAAGGGTAACCCAAGCTAGACCCAAACCTAGCCCACATGACCAAACTGACTAAAATTCAAAATTCCCTCAAATTGACCCTTCAATTGAGCTCAAAACCACTTCCATNCAAACTCAAATTAAGTCTTGATATGACCAATATAGACCAAATTATAGCTTAATTGGCCCATGATTTGAGCTTAATTTTGATTTAGGTCAAAACCCCATTTTTGACCATATGGCCTAATCTCACCAAATTGAAGTCATTCCTAGTCAACTAGCCCCAATTAATATTGCAAAATCCTTATAACATTCCTACACATCAAAATCAACCATCAATTAGCCTTGGTGAAGCCTCAAATCTATTTGATTTTGGCTTAAATCCAAAATTCACAAATTTAGCCCCAAATTGGCTAAGTCCCCAAATTTCACTCAATTGATTGCCTTAACCCCCAAATTGGCATAAAATTCATGTTGAAAACTCTTCATGGGGTTTCTATTGACCATTTACAATAATCAATTTGGACTTATCCCAAGACTAACCCAANCTTCACCCAATTGATTGTCTTATCCTCCGAATTGACATCCAATTCATGTTGAAAATTCTTAATGAGGTCCCTATTGACCTTTTATAACAATCAATTTGGACTTAGCCCAAGGCTAACCCAAGCTAGACCCAAGCCTAGCCCAACATNCCCAAGACTAACCCAAGCTAGACCCAAACCTAGCCCACATGACCAAAGTGACTAAAATTCAAAATTCCCTCAAATTGACCCTTCAATTGAGCTCAAAACCACTTCCATCCTTGATTTAAGTTCAAAATTCCTTCAAATTGACCTTTCAATTGAACTCAAAACCACTTCCATCCTTCACCAAGATTGCTTATGATCATCTACACCAAATGAAATAGTTATTTGAGCCAATTGACATGGATAATCTAGCCAAAACCCAAGTTTTTGTCATTTGCACCCACTTGGACTTATGCACTAAATGTGACCTAACCACCCTAAAGCCACCAAATTAACTCCACCACGGCCATTAGTTAGACTTAGTGGCCAGCCCAAACACAATGAAACCACCTAAATAAAGCCATGTACCAAAGGTCCCCCAAATTAAGCGATCTTACTTTCAAAAATGCACATGCTTAAGATATCTTTGCCAAATCAAAACACATTTGCATTAAATTGTTGTGATGGATTCCTCTGGGTTCCCCGAGCTCCTAGCCACCTCCCCCTGGCTGGCCTGCCAACCTAGTGACCGGAAAAATCCAAAATCAAGAGCCACCCCCATGGCACCAAACCCAAATCAAACCTAGAGGCTAGCTCATCCAAATCAAACTATGGAGCTCCTCTGCCCTCCAACTAAGCACCTCATTACACCTCATGATTTGCCACGACAGCCACCATAACCCCATTTTTATAAAAGGCCACCTCCATTGTTGTTAAAGTAAGTGCTGAAATTTTCTTAGAGAGGCCCCTACCAACTTCACATAGAGCTTCCCTAAGATCCCCTCAGTGCATTCCAACCATTTTCCCTCACCCATTCCCATTGTCGGAGCTTAATTTTGAGCATGAAAACCTGCCGGAAACTAGGACAGAACCCAATACACCTCCACACTCCACCAAACTTCAATTGCTTGGTGCTACCGGAAACCAGGACAGAACCCAATACACCTCCACACTCCACCAAACTTCAATTGCTTGTGCCCTGCCAGAAACCAGGACAGAACCCAATACACCTCCACACTCCACCAAACTTTAATTATGTGCCTACACCTACCAGGACAGAACCCAATACACCTCCACACTCCACCAAACTTCAATTTCTTGTGCCTACATCTTCACAAGAGTGAAAAAAGCCAAAGCCTTATCAAATCCCCCTTCCACAGAGCCTCTATCGTAGCTCTAGACCAACACCTAAAATCGAGCTTGGTCAAATTAATACCTAGGCCTTACACCAAGACCAGGGACTCAATCCCTAGCCTCCTTGGACCCCAACGAACATGTCGAGCACCTCTGATTGAAGCCTCCCTTCTCTGAGCAAAGGTATAAAACTTCTCCTTCTCTTGAGCTTATTTTGATTCTCCATTTACTTAAGCTTGATTTCACGGCATCTTAATCGTATGGATGTGTTTGTCTCACTTAGACGAGTCCATAGGATCAAACCTGAAGCGATTTGGTTGAGTCTAGGTTGAGATCTTAAGGTTTTAGTGTGGACGGGTACGAGATCATTCTATCGGGAATGATGACGGGGAGTCGTTCGATCAAGCGTGTATCAAATGAACGGGGGAGATCGAGCCGGACAGCGCTTCAGGACATAAACNACAATTGACATGGCTAGCCTAGACCAAACCCAAAACTTGGTCATTTGCACTCACTTGGACCCATGCACTAAATGAGACCTAACCACCCTAAAGCAACCAAATTAACTCCACCCCAGCCATTAGTTCACCCCTAAGGCTGAGCCAAAACACCTCTAACCACCTAAACTAAGCCATGGACCAAAGGTACCCCAAATTAAAGGATCTTATTCACAAAAATACACATGTTTAAGATATCTTTGCCAAATCAAACCACATTTGCATTAAATTGTTGTGATGGATTCCTCTGGATGCCCTGAGCACCTAGCCTCCTCCCCCTGGCCGGTCGGCCAACCTAATGGCCGGAAAAGCTCAAAATTGAGAGCCACCCCCATGAGACTTCACCCAAATCAAGCCTAGAGGCCAGCTCAGCCAAATTGAGTTGTAGAGCTCCTCTGCCCTCCACTTAAGCACCATAATGCACCCAAACTTGTGCCCTCAGAGCCACCCCATGGCCATTTTTATAAAAACTCACCTCCACGACCATGGGAGGTGTGATAAAATTTTCTCGGAGAGAGCTTCCCAAATCACTCACAGAGCTTCCTTGAGACCTACACAGCCCATTCCAATCACTCCACTTCCTTGATTCCCCCTGTCTAACCCTAATTTTGAGCTTGAAAATTAGAACAGAAACAGGACATCTCTAAAAACTCCACCAAACTTCAATTGCTTGTGTACACACCTTCACAATAGTAAGAGAAGACAAAGCCCCATCAAATTACCCTCTGAAATAGCCTCCACCATAGCTCTAGACGAACACCTGGAATCGAGCTTGGTCGAATTCATACCTAAGCCTTACACCACAGCAAGATGCTTAATCCCTAGCCTCCTTGGACCCCCAACGAACGTGCCAAGACCCTCTGATTGAAGCTTCACTTCTCAGAGCAAAGGTATAAAACTTATCCCTCTTTTGAGCCTATTTTGATTCTCCATTTACTTAGGCTTGATTTCATGATGCAGTTACCATATGGATGTATTCGACTCACGTAGATGAGCATTTTAAAAAAAATCTCACTTAATTTGGTTGAGAAAGGAGAGAGATCTTAAGCCTCAAAGGTGGGCGGTTCTCAGCCTAAGCTATCGGGGACGATGACCACGCGTCGTCCGATCGTGCGTGCATTGAATGGCCGACAAAGATGAAGCCGGACAGCGCTTCTTTACACAAACAGCGCGATGCGTGGCTACTGACATGGACGGCGACTTCAAATAGGAGCGCGCCTCGTGGAGTTTTGGAGCCACTGAAAGATGACGAGGCACCGCGTGGATAAGTAGAAAAATAGGGCTTTTCCTATTTATTTAAACTCACTTAACTTCAAAAATCCATAACTTTGTGTAGAAAAATCACAAAAATAATATAAAATTATCCTCTTGCTCAATGAACAGAGGAGAACAATGTGGAATAAATTTTAAGACAATTTGATGCATATTTTATTTTTAATTAATTAATCATTGATTTAAATCATTTGATTCTCCATGCATATTGACACATCACCTTGGCTTAAAATTTTGGCATGTTGTAGCCTCTATCAAGGGAAACATCCTCTGATATTTCTAAAGTTAGAGGAGGTTCCTAGACAGAGATCCATATTTTTCAAGTTTTTACACATTATTTCCTTAAAATAATCATGGAAATTAGCATGTTGATTAGAAAATTCCAAGAAAATGCAAGGTCTACCATGACCAGAGAAACCTTTGAAAATAATTTCATGGGTCAGGTCATTTAAAACATCCTTAAATTTTCCAAATACTAAATCACTTCAGAGAAGCTTTTGAAAATAATTTTATGAGTTAAGTCATTGAAAATGTACTTAATTTTCACAAACTCTAAATCATTAAGATAATTAATTTTGGAAAATATGAACATTTAAATAACTTGATTTTTAATCTCCATTGTGGTCCCTAACACAGAGAATTCACCATAAAAATTTCAAAATATTTTGAGTTCATTTGATAACTTAAGTTGATTTTTAAAAATAAATATTATTTTTGGCATTTAAATGATTTTTAGAAATCAAAATATAACTCAAAAATTTATAAAAACTTATTTTTTGAGTTCTATGTGATCAGGGGTATTTTATAAAAATAAAACAATATTTTAAATAAAAACTTCATTTTTAGCCTTTTTTTAATATTTAAAATAATTAAAAGTCTCTAAAAGTCACAAAAATAATAGAACTCATGAAAATGTTATAAATTACATTCTAATCACTTAGGAACAATTAGAATTTTTTTCCTGGTTTCCTAAATAAAGATATTGAATTTTAAAGCTTAAAAATGATTTTTTAAAAGGCTAAAATTGGATTTTCAGTAAAATAATTCCAATAAATCAAATAAAATTAAAAAAAATATAAAATCTTCTCCCTTGAGTTCTTTGACCTTAGTGAGACTTTTCAAAAATATAAAACTTAATTTTCTCCATTTAAAATATTCTATATTTAATAAATAGCCCAAAATTTAAAACAATTCTTAAAATTCAAATAAAATTCAAAAAATCATGAACTTTGGTCCAAAGTCTTCTCTAGTTTAAAACTAGCTCCAGTAAAAATTTCAAAGGATTAGCATTTACCTTGGTCAAGTTAAGAATTTTCTTTGAAAAATCTTATTTTTGTATGAAAATAATTATATAAATTAAATTAAATTTTGAAAAATCACATTTTCTCCTCTGATGTCTTATTTTTGCATTAAAATAAATATGTAAATTAAATTAAATTTTGAAAAATCACATTTTCTCCTCTGATGTCTTAAATTGCCCATTAATGAGTAGATAAAAATTTTAAAGTCATTTGAATTGAATTTGATAAATTATGAAGTGTTAGAGCCTCATGGCAAAAATTTCAAAGTCATTTGGATTAAATTTAAGAAATTATGGAGTGATAGAGTCTTAGGGGCAAATGTGTAATTTTGGAGATTTAGCCTTAATTAACATTTAGATTTTATTCAAAAAGGGAAATGGGTAACCTCTGATCTTAATCAATTTATTTAATGTTTGAAACACAAGGGGTTAATTGGTAGAAACCAATCTCACTTTCTTAATTGAAAAAGATAAGGTTTATTTGGATGTTTGAAACACAAGGGGTTAATTGGTAGAAACCAACCTCACTTTCTTAATTGAAAAGATTAAGTTAATAAATTTCTAAATTATTAAATTTAAAGTTTATTACAATAAAAATGAATCTAGGACTTAGGGGTATGACCTTTGAAGTCAATAATTAATCAATTTAATACCCCTATTTTGATGTTCAAGTAAAATCTAAATCATAAATTATGATCACCTAAAGCTTGACCTTTTCAAAACTAATTAAGACACACACCTAAATCTTAAGGGCTTAGGCGTGACTTAGGCTAAATCAAGTTTCATTTAAATAAGGATTAGAAAGATAAATATCATTGAAAATTAAAACATCTTTCGAACACTACAAGCTCAACTAGGGTTAAAATTTGGTTAAATGTTCCAACAACACTAACTTACCTCCTTAAGGGTCTTCACCCACATAATTTTCAAAATTAAATTACAGATGATAATTAACCTATTATTAGGGATAATTGAGACATCAATGTTCACTGAGCATTAAGGTTATTTACAAGATAACTTATTAAGCAACATAATAGTTTTAAAAGAACTCAAGATTTCCCACCAGACAGCGAGAGAGTAGCACGGACCTTCTTATTTCTCTAGATCTGTTGGATACCTCGGAGATCTAATAAACTTAATATGTTTTATTTAACAAAATCATCCCCAATTAAAGTCTTAGGGACCCACTAAGATATGACATAGGGTTAGGAAAACTACCAAAACTTTACTTTTCCTACTCTCCATAAATGCCTTAACATGCATTTTAAGTTTTAGGTGATGGAACGAAAAGACTCGTCAGGTACACTTTTACAGTTTTTAAAGTTGTCTTTCTTGTACTTTCATATTGTACTATTATACCTGCAAAATTTGCATGCTAAATAATGATGTCACCCTGCATGAAAACTAAAACTATCAGGATAGCCACAAAACCAAAACCAAAATTAAAATCAACCAAGATAAAACTCACCGCCACAACATTTAAAATATAAGACAACTCAAAATTTAATCACAAACATCACACAAAACTACAACTTCAACTAAATTCGAAATATAAAACAACTTAAAATTTAATCACAAACATCACACAAAACCACAACTTCAACTAAATTTAAATATAAAACAGCTCAAAATTTAATCACAAACATCACACAAAACTACAATTGCAACTAAATTAAGACGTCTCTATCTGATGATCGAGAATCCCTCAGAGGAGGTAACCTACGGTTGCTAACGAGGCTTCCCACAGTCTTGATGATCGGGAATCCCTCGGAGGAGGTAACCTACGGTTGCTAACGAGGCTTCCAATGGTTTAAATGAAATCAAAATTTAATCACAAACATCACATAAAACTACAACTTCAACTAAATTAAGATGTCTCTATCGATGATGAGAATCCCTTGGAGGAGGTAATCTACGGTTGCTAACGAGGCTTCCCACGGTCTAAATGAAATTACGAAACTCATTAAGTTGAGTTTAGTAAGTTCATTTGGACTAAGTGAATCCAATAGAAAATAGTGGTGCCGGAACGAGGGAACCGTAGGATCCTAACCGGTGTCGCTCTAATCAACTTTAATATGCCCTCATAAAATTTAAAGAACTTCAACCATAGGGCCACCTCATTTAACATTATAACTTGACACACTAAAAAACTCAAACTGGTCGCAGCAGGGAGCTTGGAGCTAGCATGGTGGGCAACACGACAATCTTCAACAACAAAACATGTCTTCCTTAGCTAAACCAATCTTTATTCCTTAGACTTAAATAACAAAGCCATAGAACTTCGAGTTTTCTTGCTTATGCAACGTAAATCATCACCTTATCTTTAGGCCTTTGTACAACCCTGTTATACAATATAAGCTCTAACTTGTCTTAGGATTTCGAGGTTGTCGTTTGTCACGACCTAAATTCTCGCATCTTCCAGGCTAATTGTGTGATCATTTCACACGAATGTAAGTTATAACTAATAAAATTGGTAGGATGAAACACTTAAATACTTCTCCTCAAAACTGAAGCCAAACATTAGGATAGCTTGGGAAGTCTTCGAGGTTCTCCTCTGGATCCATGACATCCCCTAGTTCTTCCTCTTTTGGATTTTATAACAAAATGTTCCAAATTTGAACCAATTCCCTTTTACACCTCTACGTCCGATCTCATTGAAAAGTCCTACCCTTTAAAATTCCTTGAAGATAATATTTCCTGATTTTTATCGAGAGTTTTTATAAATGACTTTGGTCATTTAAAATGTAATTAACTATAGGGGCTTGCCCTTATAGGAAGCATGTCCAAACCCAGCTTAATATAAACGCTATTTAATTCTTTATATTAAATAAGGGAACTTGTTGGAAAATATAAAGGTTTCACAGACCAGATGGATGTCATACTTTTTTTAGTCTATTTGATCGAGCCTCATCCTCAAGTCTTGTGTTTATCCTTTGGGATAGATACAGGGTTTGAGTTATAGTGCTCTTTCATTTAAAATATGAAAAATATGGGGTCAATCTGATTTCATACTTTTCTAAACTTCAACGTCCTCCCGAGGCGGGCAACAGGATTTCAATTTCAATGACCGACAGCTTCTTACGGGCAACTCCCCCGCCAAAAGATAGTGTTGACAGCTTCTGGCAACTCTGTTGGGGACAAGCTATTCTCTCCATACAAATCAAGAATATTATTTTCACACATCCGTTATATGTCTATGTCCCTCTTGGATCAAATTACCCTTCCTCTGTTGGCATACTTTACCCATTTTTGTCTTGGGATGGTATAGCCAACTCTTTCGGCTTCAGAACTAGCTGTTCAACCATCTTTGAACAGAGGGGTTCAGAAGGCCATTAAGGACTCGTTAAATTTTCATGGAGGGTCGGACCCCCAATAGGTGTGTCGGTGCACTAGTTCCACCTGGACATTTTCTGTCACTAAATAGGTCCCGCACTGGGTCCTAAAGTACTTCACATCTCCCTTCCAAATTTGATTTGTTATTTTGTAAATTAAACCAAATTGTGTTGTGCTATATGCACTTTAAAATTTTCTTATATTAATTAAATTTTACACATTTTAAACAAAGATGTTAAAATACCCATAAATTAAGACCCGCCCGGTCTACAAATCAACCTCTACTTTCAGTGCTTGCACTAAAAATTATAAGGTTTTTGGTCATATAGCTAACCCTAAAACATTCTGTTTTCAAGCCTGCTACAATGGTCTACCCAACGCTGACCTTTTCCTACAACCTACCAATGGACCGTAGCGCCCGTAACGTTGTTCCCACCATCAAGTTTGGAGCTGGATTTGAAGATCTCAAGGTCATCCTTGAGAAAGCCCCGTTTGTAGTATTGAAGATCGCCGCTCCAGAAATGTAGGAGCCATCCGCAGAATTCAATATGAACTGTCTTCAGAACTTCCCTGCCAGCAAGAAGGCTAAAAATGCTACCGTCGTGGCACCCGTCAAACCCGCTAGCCCCGTTGCTGCTAAGGGAAAAGAAGTAATGATTGTTGAAAATCCGACTGAGGGGTTAACTGTCCCACCACCCGTGTTTGAAATCGGATCAAGTTCAAGGACTGTATCGCTGACCTGAACTCAAAGGAGGAATCGTAATAGAAAAGTTTGGAGGGCTATAAAGGCCCAGGAACTTGAGAAGACACCCGTTGAGGAGGAGCCTCATCAAGATGAAGAAGTGTTAACGAAAATTTATCCACTCCTGCGAGGAAGTAGATTCCATCCTCTGACAGATACTGATGGATATGAGAGTATCTGGAGGATCGCTGCCGCATTACCGTCACTTCATGGACACAGTGAGGAGAGGAAGAAGTTCATTCCTATCACTCGAGTTAGTACAGTTTTCAGAAGGCTTGCTACCAAAGAAAGATGTTCAGTTAGCGAGTTACTTAAATGAGTGGGAGATGCAATTTCTCCTTGCCTGAAGAAGGAAATTTTAAAGGGTGTCAAAACTGCCAGACAGTCCCACAAGACAGCTGGAATGCCACCTACTCGCATCCCCGTTTGGTTCCGTTTAGGGAAAAAAATTGATACCGCAGTGATTACTACTGATTATACTGCCACCAGGATTGGTGGTCGTTGACCGGCTAAGTCGAGACTGGGTCCGAAGATCTTACCCATCACCCATTATGGAGATATTTCTACAATCCTAAAGGCAAAGACGAGACGCTTACCTGACACTGTAGCTGGTCTACACAACGGGGCGCATACTTTCCCTCGACATACCGATGTTTCTACTAAGATGCTCCGTCTTGAGACATCATCATTGAAAAAGAAAAAGGTACGGATACCTAAGGTCGCCGCACCGATACAGTCCAATGAGCCCGCGGGACAAGAAATAAAACCAGTGTATGAAATCTGACATTGTCGCGATAATAGCCAGCGAGATGGAGGAACAAGTAGAGGATGTCCATCAGGGTCCTCCAGATCTTAAAGCGTTCAAGGAATCGATAATTGAGAAAAAAGTTGAGAAACTCAAGATCAAGATTTTCGAGTTAGCCAGAGAACACGGAGTTTCCGTCGATAGTGACAATGAAGACTTTGATTACAATGATTACCTGGAGGAGGATTTCATGGATGTCCATGTGATCGAAACCAAAGCCACCACATATGCGCGCGAGGCTCAACCGCAGGCCTAAGAGAATGTCGTAGATGAGCTGCGTAGGGTGGGTTATCCTCCTAAGGGATGAGCAAGTTAGTCTACTGGAGAAAAGAATAGAAGAGATGACTGCAACTATGACCACTATGGCCATCATTCAGGGGCAATCGCAAGCACCGCAATTGGCTTCTCCAGAGATTAATCTGTCAGAAATCATACACATTATAGATGGAAGACGAGAGGCTACTTCAGCAAACAAGGATGAGCAGCCGAAGAAAGATTCTCCATCAAGTGCCATGCCAAAAAAAGGAGTTCAAGCAAATGGTTGAACAAGTGTGGGATGCCTTAGCCCAATCTAAGGGCGGTGCATCAATTTTGAAGGGTAGACTTTACCCAGAGGAGTTCAATGTCGTGTCTTTCCCCAAGGGTTTTGTGGCCCCAAAATTTAAAATATTCGACGGGACTGGAAATCCCATATAGCACATAGCGCATTTTCGAGCCAGTTGTGGCAACACGAGAAATAGTGAAGCTCTACTCTGTCAGCAGTTCGTCAGCAGTTTGTCAGGAATTGCTTTTTATTGGTACGCTGACTTGCCCAACGAGTCAGTTAAAATATTTTTTGAATTGGAACAACTGTTTGTGAAAAGATTTGTCGAGGCACAACACCATGTGTCTATTGGAGAGCTCATGATGGAAAAGCAAAAGCCTAGCGAAACTTTGGTGGGCTATATTTTGAGGTGGAGAAATCTTAGCATGAAATGTGAACTTCAGCTACGGGAACATCATGCGATTGAAATTCTACTCAAAAGCATTCATGGGTCAGTAGCGTTCATGCTTAAGGGACTCACCATCAAAACCTTCGAGAAGCTACTCAGTAAAGCCAGCAGACTTCAAAAATAAATAAAGCACATGGAGCAACATGAAAAGGCTAAGGTGACCAAATTTTTTGAGAAGAAATCAGGAGTAGTAGCGACCCTCGACAAAGGAAAGCAGTTGATAAAGATATATGCAGAAGAACATCACCAGTCCTCTCAGAAACAGAATAATCAGTCCAACCAGCGGCCACCTTAAGAAGGAGCACCTCAAACAGGGGATAAAAGAATATCCTCGTTGGAGCAGCAAAAAGTTGTGTATTCCTTCAAGGATGAAGCTTTACCTAAAATATTCAGGAGTCTGATGAAGAAGCCAAAATTCAAACTACCGGATCCAAAGAAGCCCGAAGAGGTGGATAAGAAGAATGAACCAAATTATTTCCCATACCACCGGTTGCTTGGGCACAAGTGCTCCTTCTTTAAAGACTGGCTTGAGAGGAACCTTAAAGAAGAGAACATAACAATCTCAAAGGAGTACTTGAGGGAACCTGAAAAGAGTTCCATAAACATGATTTAGCTGAGTCAATCTCCCCAATTGATCTGTATACCAGAATAGATGGATGGAGTACAACTTGGGATGAACTCAAGAGGGTCCTTAATCAAATACAGGATTCATGATCAAGCTTCAACTAATATCGAAGAAGAATGGAATGAGGTCTGGAGCAGATCATCTAAGAAGATACTGAACAAGATCCAGTCTGCATCAAAACAAGTCTTTATTCAGAGTCCGCAACATACCAAGCCCGAGATGAAGATTTCGCCAGGAGATCTGTCATCGTCAAGAATAAAGAACAAGAAGAAGAAAAGCATCACTGCAAAGATTTTTAGCATGGGGGGTTGGATAGGGGCTGCCTCTACTAGATTGGTTGTCTAGGATTCAGGGAAGAAAATCCTCAAACCCCTGACTTTATATGATTATCTTTTTGTCCCTCCAGGATCTTTTGAATATAATGATTATAATTTCAGCTATGTTTTAACTGTTTCTAGTGATAACGTAACTGATTATGACCAATCTAGTTTCGATCTCGATCCCCAATGCGATCCTCAAATCGTACTCGAGTCTGATGAACTCGTTGTCAAGTCCAAAGAAGACATCAATAATACCGCTTACGATAGCACCGATAACGAGGAACCAATTTTCAAGCATCATGGCACACCGCTTGCCATCAACTTAGATCTTTTTGACGAAGAAGAAAAGACACCGGAAGATTCAACATCTCAAGAACAAGAAATCGCAAAATTTAACTTAAGGAGCGGAAAAGTGTTACCACCAAGAGCAGATCCAACAGACAAAGGAAAATAGATAATGACTGGAGAAGAGATACCCCCACCTCCACCAGTGGAAGAACCACATGATCCAGATAAAATTGAAGGATCATACAAGGTAGACTACAACGTGCTAGCTCATCTTAGGAAGTTGTTGGCCCGACTAAGCATCTACAACGCTCTGATCCTATCAAAGGAGATGAGAGAGTTTTTGGTTACAGCTTTGCTTGACCCAAAAATTTGCTTAGCTCAGTTGGCCAACACATCCTCAGATGAAGTTTGCTCGTTGAAAGAACAGCCTGGGGTAACCTTCACAGATGAAGACTTTTTGCTCGGTACCGCCGACCACAACCGTCCACTCTACATCTCTGTCAACATCGGCAGATTTGTGTTATCTAGAGTTTTAGGGGATCCTGAAGCATCTCTTAACTTGATGAGCCTACGGACACTGGCCTATTTGGATATTGAAGCTCAAGAGCTTATGGCCGATAAGATGATGTTAAGAGGATTCAACCGGATCAATTACATTACTTTTGAAGGTTGGAGAACTCATGACAACCGCTAAATTTCATATCATTGACACCGAGACCTCTTTTAACGCTTTATTGGGTTGACCATGGATTCATGAGCACAATATAATTCCATTATCCTTACACCAGTGCATCAAATACTGCAAAGATGGTCAAGAGAATTGCATCAAGGGAGACCTACAACCATTTTCAGTACATGAAGTTGGTATCCATGAAGATGCTGCCTACTAACGCCTCCAAAGAAGATTATCTTCTCGCGTGAGATTCTAACAAACAAAGATGAAGATTCAAAAGAATCACAAAAAGGAGGCCATTCAACTCCGATTTAGCAATCTTCCACCACTCTTTTACAATGAGATGGTGAAAGACCTTTTAGTTCGTGCACCCGAAGTCAAGGTCGGGGACGTGGACGAGGAAGAATCAATTTAATTGTTGAACAAACTAGGTCAACTATCAACATTGGTGATGAAGACAGTTCTGAGGATGAGATAATGATGACAAGACGGAAAAGACCTCAGTACGAGATATCCTAGAAGATACATAAAATAATGAATATGAAACAATGTATGATCGGATAAACCACTATGTGAATGCTATGACCCTCACTTCGATTCTTCCTCAAAAGGTCGAGAGTTTAGAGTTCAAGGAAGTTCGTAGTTTTGGTTCAAAGCCGATCAAATTTTGTCATGCTTCTACCTCTACTAAGCTTGAAAAACATGTAAATCTGAATGATGATTCTAATGAATTAATGGAATTGCCTTTTGGTTACTTCTCGCCTTGTGTTCAAAACTTAATTCAAAAGGGACACTTACCAAAACAAATGCCAAAAGATAAATTTCAACTTTTTGAAAAATTATGGAATGGTAAAAGTCAAACTCCAAGTTCAAAAGAGGGTCTCGGATTTGGTACAGTTGGACTAGTCGATGATTCTGAATTTTGCATGGTTGTTACTGGTAAGTCAGAAGAGGATTGCCTTGACATAGAGGATGACTCTATTGATCAAACAATAGAAGATGCTCCACTAGAATTTGAGGAAATTAAAACCACTGTTGATGAATTGAAAGAGATTAACCTCGGGACTGAAGAACGACCCCGACCTACATTTGGATGAATTGAAAGAGATTAACCTCGGGACTGAAGAACGACCCCGACCTACATTTATAAGTTCTCTACTTGATGACAAAGAATCTGTAGAATTGATCAAACTATTAATAAAATTTAAAGATTTCTTTGCATGGAGCTACAATGAAATACCAGGACTGTCAGCAGAGGTTGCAGTTCATAAACTCGGGGTGGACAAGAATATAACCCCAGTAAAACAAGCCTAAAAGAATGCTGTTGACCTCACTTTTGGTTGAGGTCTAGAAACTTCTTTAGTAACCTAGGTCTAGCCATAGGACTTTCCTATTGACTAGTCTTAGAAAATTAGAAAAGGTACCCCCGCAATTAGAAATTCAAAATTCTTCTCTTTGCTCAACTTGAGATTCCATATATTGGTCCTAACCTCTAATGTTTAGAAGGTAAGATCAATTCAAAACTCTTCTTTTTATTCAACTTGAAATTCCACATATTGATCTTAACCTCTAGCATTTAGTAGGTCTATAGGACTTTCCTATTGACTGGTCTTAGAATCTGCTTGCCCAGCACACCACACCTATTGGGGGTCCATTTGTTGACCTCACTTTTGGTTGAGGTCTGCCCAGCACACCACACCTATTGGGGGTCCATTTGTTGACCTCACTTTTGGTTGAGGTCTAGTCCCAGCACACCACACCTATTGGGGGTCCATTTGTTGACCTCACTTTTGGTTGAGGTCTAGAAATCCAGCACACCACACCTATTGGGGGTCCATTTGTTGACCTCACTTTTGGTTGAGGTCTAGAAATTCTTAGTAGCCTAGGTCTAGCCATAGGACTTTCCTATTGACTAGTCTTAGAAAATTAGAAGAGGGCATCACCACTAGAAACTCAAAAATTCTTCTCTTTACTCAATTTGAAGTTCCACATATTGGTCCTCACCATTAGAAACTCAAAACTCTTCTCTTTACTCAACTTGAAGGTCCACATATTGGTCCTAACCTCTAGCAGCAATTAGAAATTCAAAATTCTTCTCTTTGCTCAACTTGAGATTCCATATATTGGTCCTAACCTCTAATGTTTAGAAGGTAAGATCAATTCAAAACTCTTCTTTTTATTCAACTTGAAATTCCACATATTGATCTTAACCTCTAGCATTTAGTAGGTCTATAGGACTTTCCTATTGACTAGTCTTAGAAAACTAGAAGAGGTACCCCACCATTAGAAATTCGTAGCCTAGGTCTAGCCATAGGACTTTCCTACTGACTAGTCTTAGAAAACTAGAAAATGCCCCACCATTAGAAATTCAAAACTTTTCTTTTTACTCAACTTGAAATTCCACATAATGATCTTTCATCATTAGAAACTCAAAACTCTTCTCTTTACTCAACTTGAAGTTCCACATATTGGTCCTAACCTTTAGCATTTGGTAGGTAAGATCATTATGAAAGAATTCAAGAAGAATCCCCATAGGATTACTTGGCTTTAGGGTCAATCCTGGGTGTTGACTCAGCACTTAGTAGGTAAGATCATTATGAGGGAACTTAAGAAGAGTTCCTATAGGACTACTTGGCCTTAGGATTGACTCTGTCATTTAGTAGGTAAGATCATTATAAGAGAATTCAAGAAGAGTCCCTATAGGATTACTTGGCTTTAGGTTGACCCTGGGTGTTGACTTGGAACTAGGGCACACCATATCTTCACAATACATTAATCCATGGTTCATTTAGAATGGATATCTATCCAATTCTACCCTGGGTGTTGATTTGGAACTAGGGTACACCATATCTTCACAATACATTAATCCATGGTTAGTTGACTTGGAACTAAGATACACCATATCTTCACAATACATTAATCCATGGTTCATTTAGCGGGTGTTGACTTGAAACTAGGGTACACCATATCTTCACAATACATTAATCCATGATTCATTTNTGCTCAGTGAACAAGGGAGAACAATGCGGAACAAATTTCAAGTCCATTTGGTGAATATTTTATTTTTAATTAATTAAACACTATTTTTAATCATTTGATTCTCCATGCATAATGGCACATCACCTTGGCTTGGAATTTTATCATATTGTAGCCTTTGTCAGGGGAAGTATTCTTTGATTTTTCTAAAGTCATAGGAGCTTTCTATACAGAGATCCATATTTTTCAAGTTATTTTACATTATTTCTTTAAAATAATCATGGAAATTAGCATATTGGTTATAAAATCCTAAGAAAATTGCAAGGTCTACCATGACCAGAGAAACCTTTGAAAATAATTTCATGGGTCAGGTCATTTAAAACATCCTTAAATTTTCCAAATACTAAATCACTCAGAAAAACCTTTGGAAATAATTTTATGGGTCAAGTCATTTAAAATGCACTTAAATTTTGCAAATACCATGAAAATTAGCATATTGATTATAAAATTCTAAGAAAATTTTGGAAGGTCCACCATGACTAGAGAAATTGGAAATAATTTCATAGGTTAAGTCATCTAAAATGTCCTTAAATTTTACAAATACTAAATCAATAAGATAATTAATTTTGAAAAATTTAAATATTTAAATGACTTAATTTTTAATCTCCACTGTGATTTATAATCCAGAGAACTCATCATAAAAATTTCAAAATATTTTGAGTTCATTTGACACCTTAAGTTGATTTTTAAAGATAAATGCCACTTTTAACACTTGAATGATTTTTAAAAATCAAAATATAACTCAAAAAATTATGAAACTTAGTTTTTTGAGTTCTCTGTGATTAGGGGTATTTTCTAAAAATAAAATGACATTTAAAATAAAAACTTGATTTTTAGCCTATTCTAAATATTTAAATAATTAAAAATTCATAAAAATCTTAAAAATAAAAAAACTCATGGAAATGTTCTAAATTGTTTTCTAATCACTTAAGAATAATTAGAATATTTTTCCTGATTTTCTAAATAAAGATCTTGAATTTCAAAGCTTAAAAATAATTTCTTAAAAAGGCTAAAAATGAGTTTTCACTAAAATAATTCCAATAAATCAAAGAAAAATCAAAAAAATATAAAATGTACTCCTCTAAGTTCTTTAACCTTAGAGAGATTTTTCAAAAATTCAAAACTTAATTTTCATAACTTTAAATATTTTATTTTTATTAAATAACCCAAAATTTAAAATAATTCTAATAAATCCCAGAGAATTAAAAAAATTATGAAATTTGATCCAAAGACTTCTCTGGTCTAGGTCTACCTCCAGTAAAAATTTCAAGGTATTACAATTTACCTTGGTCAAGTTAGGAATTTTCTTTGAAAAATCCTATCTTTAAATGAAAATAATTACATAAATTAAATTAAATTTTGAAAAAAATCACATTTTCTCCTTGATCTCTTAATTAACCCATGAATGAGGTAGGATAATAATTTCAAAGTCATTTGAATTGAATTTGACAAATTATGAAGTATTAGAGCCTTGGGGACAAATGTGTATTTTGGAAATTTAGCCTTAATTAACATTTAGGCTTAAGTCNGAATTTATTTGATGCTTGAAACATAAGAGGTTAATTGGTAGAATCCAATTTCACTTTCCTCATTAAAAAGATAAGTTAATAAATTTCTAAATTATTAAGATTTGGAAGTTTATTAAAATTAGATAATCATGAACTTAGGGGTATAAATTTTGAACTCAATAATTAATCAATTTAATACTCCTATCTTGATCTTCAAATAAAATCCAAATCATGAATCATGACCACTTAAAGCTTAACCTTTTCAAGACTAATTAAGACACTCACCTAGGTTATAAGAGCTTAGTGGTGACTTAGGCTAAAGTAAAAATTGATTAAACAAAGATTAGAGAAATAAACATGATTAAATCAAACATCTTTGAAACACCACTAAGCCCAATTAGGATTAAAATTTGGCTAAGTGTTCAAATTACACTAACTCCCCTTCAAGGGTCTTCACCCACATAATTCTCAAATTAAATGATAAGTAATAATTACCCGGTTCTTAAGGATAATTGAGACATCAGGGTTCACTGAGTATTATGGGTATTTGTAGGATGAACCATTAAGCAACGTAATAATTTTAGGTGGACTCGAGACTTTTCACTAGTTGGTGAGAGGGAGGCATGGACCTGCTCCCCCTCCTAACTTGTTGGATACCTTAGAGGCCTATTAAACTTAATATTTTTCGCTCAATGGAATCATCCTTAATTAAACTTCTAAGAACTCACCAAAATTTTACCTTTCCTACTCTTCATAAACTGCCTTAACATGCATTTTAAGTTTCAGGTAGTTAGGAAAATTACCAAAATTTTACCTTTCCTGCTCTTCATAAACTGCATTAACATGCATTTTAAGTTTCAGGTGGGTGAAACGAGAAGACTCGCCAGATACGCTTTTACAGTTTATAGTACCGTCTTTCCTCTGCCTTCTCCTTACATATTTCATGCTTGCATTTAACTACATAAACTTGCATGTTAACCATAACCATAACAAAAACCAAAAATAAAATCAACCAAGATAAAATTCACCGCCACAACATGTAAAATTTAAAAAAATTCAAAATTTAATCACAAACAACACACAAAACCACAACTTTAACTAAAATAAGATGTCTCTATCGAATGATAGGGAATTCCTCGGAGGAGGTAACCTACGGTTGCTAACGAGGATTCTCACAGTTTAAATGAAATTATGGAACTCATTAAGTTGGGTTTAGTAAGTTCATTTTGACTAAGTGAATCCAATAGAAAATAGTGATGTCGGAACAAGGGAACCGTAGGATCCTAACCGGCTCTAATCAACTTTAATATGCCATGATAAAATTTAAAGAACTTCAACCCTAGGGCCACCTGATTTGACATTATAACTTAACACACTAGATCACTCAAACTTATCGCGGTAAGGAGATTGGAGCTAGCATGGTGGGCAGCACGACTATCTTCAATAGCAAAATCTGTCTTCCCCAACTAAATTAATCTTCCTTCCCTCGACTCAAAACAACAAAGACATAGGACTTCGAGGTTGCTTGCTTATGCAACGTAAATCCTCGCCTCATCTTTAGGCCTTTGTATAGCCCTGCTATATAATATAAACACTAACTCGTCTTAGGATTCCGAGGTTGTCGTTTGTCACGACCTAAATTCTCACAACTTCAAGAATATTTGTGTGATCATTTCACACGAATGTAAGCCCTAAATAATAAAATTGGCAGGATGAAACACCTAAATATTTCTCCTTAAAACTGAAGCCAAACATTACGATAGCTTGGGAAGTCACCGAGGTTCTCCTCTGGATCCATGGCATCCCCTAGTTCTTCTTCCTTTGGATTCCAAAATAAAATGTTCCAAATTTTAACTAATCCCCTTTCACACCTCTATGTTCGATTTCGTTGAAGAGTCCTACCCTTTGAAATTCCGTAAAGATAATTTTTCTTGATTTTTATCGAGAGTCTTCTTAGGTGGTTTTGGTCATTTAAGATGTAATTAACTATAGGGACTTGCTCTTATAGGAAGCATGTTCGAACCCAGCTTAATATAAACCCTATTTAATCCTTTATAATAAATAGGGGAACTTGTCGGCAAATATAAAGGTTTCACAGACCAAATGGATGTCATACTTTCCTTAGTTTATTTGCTCGAGCCTCATCCTCAAGTCTTGTGTTTATCCTTCGGGATAGATACAGGATTTGGGGTACAGTGCTCTTTCATTTTAAACTATGAAAAATATGGGGTCAGTTTGATTTTATACTTCAACGTCCTTCCGAAGCGGGCAACGGGATTTCGATTCCGGCGACCGATAGCTTCTTATGGGCCACTCCCCACAAACCAACTCGAAATAATGCCGACAGTGAGATTGGGAAATTTGGGTATTTTGAAGTGGTTTGAAATTATTTTTGAACAAATTTAGGTATTTTGGGTGAAATTGAGGATTTTGTTTCAAGGGCATTTAGGTAATTTGGGTAGATTTAGGATGAAAAAGGCTAAATTGGACATTTTGGTGTAGTTGATGTACTAACCACCCTATATGAGCTATGGGCTAATGAAATCCCCATTTGGGTTCTCTATGTAGTGGTCTTAGCTAAACCCTAACCTAGGGCTAGTGGGTCTAGAGGACCATCTACATGAGTCTCCCAAAAGATCAAGGGATCAAAGCCAACAATTTTTGGTTTAGGGCTTGTGAGTGATTGTGCGTGAAAGTGAGTGCAAGTGAGTGAACTAACTGCAGACCAACACCTAGAGTCAATCTTAAGGTCAAGCAGGACTTTGGGGACCCTCCTTGAGATCCTCCACACTGACCCCACCTACTAAGTGCTAGAGGTTAGGACCATAATGTGGAACTTCAAGTTAAGCAAAGAGGAGTTTAGAGTTTCTAATGGTGAGGTTCTAGTTTTCTAGGAATAGTCAGTGCGAAAGTCTTATGGCCAGACCCTAGGCTACTAAAGAGGAAAAACTAAACCTCAACCAAAAGTGAGGCCAACAAATGAACCCCCAATATTGGCATTGACCGATAAGATCAACAAAATCAATACAGACTCAAAAATTAACAGAATAGAAGGAGTGTAGAATTTGAGTGCTAGTTGTTCTCATTAGGGAATTAGCAAGTGCATATCTGACCGAAATCAAGGAGTAGGAACTCTCACTGGGGACTAGAGAGTAGGTTTCAAATTTTCAAGTTGTAGGTGTCTTTTGAGGATGGGAATCAGTATTTAGGTGCTGACTCCGAGATTGGAATTGAAATTTAGGTATCAATTATAAAAAGAGAGTCAAAATTTAGGTATTAATCTCGAAAGGTTTAGAATAGGATGTAGTGTTCCATTCAAGGGAGTCTTACACCTATCACAAAGATGTGTGAAAAGAATTGGATGTCGTGGTCCTATTCAAGGGGGTCTTATACCAATCTCAAAGATGTGTGTAGAGAGTTGGAAGCTGTGGTCCCATTAAAGGGGGTCATATAACAATCTCGAAAGGTTGAGAATAGAATGTTGTGGTCTATTCAAGGCAGTCTTACACCTATCTCAAATATGTGTGTAGAGAAATGGTGTTGTTGTCCCACACAAAGGGGTCTTATACCAATCTCGAATGATCGACAATAAGATGTTGTGTTCCATTCAAGGGAGTCTTACACCTATCTCAAAGATGTGTGTAGAGAATTGGATGTCGTGGTCCCATTCAAAGGGAACTTATACCAATCTTGAAAGGTTGAGAATATGATGTTGTGTTCCATTCAAGGCAGTCTTACACCTACCTCGAAGATGTGTGTAGAGAATAGGATGACATGGTGCCATTCAAGTGAGTCTTATACCAATATTGAAAGGTTCAGAATAGGTTGTTTTGGTCCATTCATGGGAGTCTTACACCTATCTCGAAGACGTGTGTAGAGAATTGGATGTCAATTTCCCATTCAATGAGGTGTTATACCAATCTAGAAAGGTTGAGAATAGGATGTTGTGGTTCGTTCAAGGGAGTCTTACACCTATCTTGAAGATGTGTGTAGAGAATTGGATGTTGTGGTCTCATTGAGAGGGGTCTTATACCAATCTCAAAGATGTGTGTAGTGAATGTGATGCTGTGGTCCCATTTAAGGGGGTCTTATGCCAATCTCAAAAGTTTAAGAATAGGATGTTGTGGTCCATTCAAGGGAGTCTTACACCTATCTCTAAGATGTGTGTACAGAATTGGATGTCGTTGACCCATTTAAGGGGGTCTTATACCAATCTAAAAAGGTTTATAATAGGATGTTGTTGTCCGTTCATGGGAATCTTGCACCTATCTCAAAGATGTGTTTAGAGAATTAGATGTCGTGGTCCCATTCAAGGGGCTCTTATACTAATCTCAAAAGGTTGAGAATAAGATATTGTGGTTCGTTTAAGGGACTCTTACACCTACGTCAAAGATGTGGGTATCACATTAGGGAGGAATGCACGAGGACTCATATCTAACTCAAAGGGATAGCTGGAAGAGAGTTGGTGTCTTTGAATTGGCTCCGAGAACGATATGAATATACTGTAGAAAGTTTATGGTGTTGAGTTCATAGATATGTGTCATGTGAAGATAGGTATTGGTGAGAAAGATTTGTGAAATATTGTGAGATTTTACGCAGAATGTGAAATTCTACAAGGATTGTGAAGAAAATTAGTGCAGATAAGGACAATCATGTTGTGCGAGCAAAGAGTAAGTGACATTGAAATCGAGAGAAACAACTCAACTGGTTTGTTTTCTTTTCTTGTTGTTTTTATCATATTTATTTATCAGAATATATTTTTAAAATTAAAATTTTCTTGTTGTTTTGTTTTTTTAAAAGAGAATTTTTTATTATCAAGTTTTATTTTATTGTTTTGTTCCTCGTTCATTGTAGTTAGGAACCAACATATGGTTTTGTGGCTCTTTATTCATCGCATAGAAGAGAAATTGAACAAACAGACAAAAAATTCTGAAAGAGATTTCGTTATTCTAATTCAAACAAGTGTTACAGATCATACATTGGCTGAAGCATCAAAGGGTAGAATAAGTTGAACACATCAAAAGTACATATGAAAATATCTCATGTTGGGTACATATCACAAGCTAAGCATATCTGACACATATGTCATCAAATCTGTTGTGTAAAAATGCAGCACAAAAAGGTGTCTCCTGAGTGTCCATCTTCGGTGGAGTGAGCTGCTGATCAAGCTGACCTACTAAGCCACACTCTAGTGCAAGAGTTCTCTTCACATGAGATTAGAAGTGCAACCCTCTCATAGCTCGTAAGACAGTAACTTTTCCAATTTTGGGTCCGACCGGAATCCATATGGCATTTTTTTGTCTTCCATTCTTCAAAAATTTACAGACACCCTGTGGTGTTGTACCTTGGAATGCAGTGTTTAGTGATGTCTGCTCCATTTCCTTTAACAATTAGTATTGAACCCACTGGTAGCGAAATCTCCACGAATCTTTTGAACTTGTCGGAGCTAATGATTTTTATCTCTTTCCCAAATAGGATATTTCTTTTTCTCATGAAGCAGATAGTACAGAAAGGCCTCACAAAGTCATGATGGTCTATATGTGGAGGAATGCAATTTTCCCCGTCATAGATGTTAATGATGCAGGTGTTTGGAATATAGTCAGCTAGAAGTATGCTCCATCGGACCATTCACTTGATCATCCATTTTATCATGGGTGGTAGTAGGTCCACTTCATCGTGTCTCAAAATCTCTGGGGGATTTCCTTGTCTATCCACTGTGAAGTTGTAAAAACAGCCACACTCTATAGTGAACCTCCCCTTTCCACGCATCCATTTCCGTGGTTCAGAATAGGTCCTTTCCATCAAAAGATCCGCTCGACCTCTGTCCCTTAGATCAAAGATGCAGTCAAAAATATTTCTTTCATCACTTTCGTAGATGACTCTAGGGTATAGCTCCAAGCCTTCTAGTATGTTGATGAATCTTCCTTTATAGAATTCAAATTCTCTTTTGTTCACTTTACTCATCTTGTAGTAAGTTGTCGTAGAGACGATCGGTGGCTGGATACTCCCTCATTTTAGTATCAGCAGGAATCCATGTTAGCGTTGTCACTATATCCAACATAATGTATGATTCCTCTGTTAAGTGATCGGTGCTCTAAAATCTATCCTTGATGGATGCGTACTCCTCCAGAGTACTATAACTCTCCAGGTGGAGGACGTTGCAGTCCGGGCATTCCAAAAATACTCTTGTAGTTGGTGTCCGTATAGGAATTTTGGTGTTGCATGTCGAGCAATCCACACAAAGATCATTTGAAACTCTTGGTATCTCTGGCTCTGTAGCAAACTCGGACTAATCCTCTATGGTAGGAAAGCTGTAAGAGGTCTCGCATGCCTGGATCATAGATTTGCACCTTAGGAATCGGGGTAAGCAAGTTTTCTTCCTCCTTCTGGCGTCTTCTTTCTTCATGTAGGAAGGCCCTATGTTTTCGGCAATTGCATTTCTGTGTTGAGTTCTTTGTAGTGGTCCATCAGATAGTCTCTCGTCATGAGTAGTGATTAGGCCTCTGGTCAGCACAGTTATCATAGACGACAGACGACTAGTCCCCTGCATCGAATCTTGTTAAACTATCACATTTTCCCACTTCAGTGAGGAACTTTCCAGGGCGTTGATCTTAAACCACGATGGAAACCCTTCTCTTTCTCGACGGCTGACCACGTCCATCAAGGGACCCTCATAGTCCATATCAACTTGACTGAAGTCCATGTCGAAGTCTATGGTGCCACTCTGCGGTGCCCTTTCCTCATTAAGTGCAAGATTTCAACCATCTTTGAAAGTAAAGACCAGCCTCTGTCCTGACATTTTCTCTGCAGATGACAAGAAAAACTTCAATGTGCTAAAATCTAGCAGGAATAGGAACAAAACAAATTGTTCATTATGCAAAATTTTAGTTTTTATTGGTGAGAAGATCATTTATATATATATATATA